>ML815184.1:0-70578 GCA_009831015.1 Picea engelmannii | reverse complement strand
ATTATTAAATAGTTATATTATATATAACTATATCATAATGTATATAGCTATAGTATAATTTTTTTATTTTTATTTTATTTTTATTTTTTTTATGAAATGTTTTATTTGAATTTTGTTCTGTTTAAGTTTTTTAATATAAATTTTGATTTTTTAGTTATAATTTTAAGTTTTTTTTAATAGTATTTTTGTTAATTTTTTTTTAATTTTTTATTAAACCTTTAATTTTTTGTTTTTTTAATTTGGATCTTTAATTTTTTTGTGTTTTTAATCTTTCTCAAAAAAATTCCCATAAATTTGTATTTTTTATTTTTTTTTAAACTTCTTTCTCATTTTCTCTTAGATTATATATGTTTTAATTTTTTTTTTCCTCTTTACATTTTTTTTTAATTTTTCTTTCTTGAATAGAAATTTATTTTTAAGTCTTTTTTTTTCTTATTTTTTTTTTGTTTTTAATTTATAACAAAAGAAAACAAATTGCTAAATATTTAAATTGTTTAACTACAATTATTTTCTATGTATTGAAGTAAAGGTAAAAAATGTGTTAAAATTTTTATTTTCCACTTTATTTAAAAAGTATGGAACCATGTCCCTAAGGTGTAGGACAGCCAGTGATAGAGTGTGTTGTTAAGGCACTCCTTGATGTTAAGTCACCGGTTTGAAACCTACGGGGAAAAAAAATCCATCCATGTTAAGGGTTGGTGTGGCACAGGCCAGATGTGATCCTCGGGGGATTGTGGCGACTTAGATTCCCCTGAGTAGCGTTTTGTCAGCCATAAGCTAGTCTCGCAGGTCACGAACAAACTATCAAACAAAAAAAAAGTATGGAACCATAAATTAATTAAAGAGACACAATTATATGAAAAATATTAATCTCAAAAATGTATATGGTATACAACATTTTTAACATTGAAAGAAGCATGTAAAAATGATTAAAAATGCAGTGGAAGACAAAATAGGAAAATTTGAAAACAGATGAAAAATCATCGTTGAAATTTTTTTAGAACAATTTGAAAATAGATGATAAGATGAGAATTAAAAAAACAATGTGGATACGTTATGGATAAGAATATTTAAAATATCAAAAAACAACCTAAAATAGGAGGGGGGTGCTACTGATAACACAACTTTTCAAAACGAGTTAAAAAATGTGAACCCAAAAAAGATGAGAATTTTGTAGAGTTCTCCTTAAGTTGGTAACTATGTTGCTTGAAAATTCTCATGACTTTGAAATTTCCTTCTACTCTTTATTTTATCTAGGTTTTCATTAAGTTGGTAACTAGGTGCATTTTCTACAATAGGTGCATTGGTGCCCTAAAAAATAGCACACCGTAGTAGGGTTATTTCAAATAAAGAACAACATTACCTGGTGTGCTACGAAAATAAAGACACATTGAGAAATTATGACGCACCGTAATAGCATTCTTTTAAAAATACATGGTGCATAACATAACACTGGAACCAAAGGTGCACTATTAGTACAGTGCACTATCATATGGTTAAATAAAAAACATTTACGCAACAATGTAGGATTGTGTAAAAAAATTTTTATCGGTGACCTCCATGGTATCATGTCCATCGGTGCTCCAATATGGAGAACTGTGTTAGGGTTAATTTCCAATTTCAAGTGATGCACTCTGTAAACACAAGTGCACATGGGCGTCTATTATTGTACTGCACTATGTCATGCTTAAACAAAACATTTTTCACTATTGTAGTTTTTCAAAAAAATAAAAGGAAATGTGTTATGGAGTCGTATACATATCGATGCATACACAAACACACGAGCACCATGCTAGGGATGTTTCTTTGTTTTTTAAATATATATATGGTGCACTCATTAAACATGTATGGCCCAATGTGTTTGTGGATAGGGTGCACTAGAACAAGTTTTTATTAAAAAACATTTACGGATGGTAAAAATCATTTTTACCATTTTCAGTGTTGTAGAGCTCAAAAGCACCGATGCAAAATTTGCCAATCTTAAGTGCCCTTACATCAGTGTTTTCCTTGGATGTTGTCCTTTCATGTGTTGTTGGGTGCATGAATTTCTGATTTTTCCAAATAGTGGGAAAATTTAGCTTTTTTTAGTACATCGCAACCATGCCTCCTCGATGACAAAATGTCCAGGTAATCTCCTTGTTTCTTCATAACTTAATTTTTCACTGGTTTAAAATTAAAAATTGAGTAAAATTTTAAGTATATATTAAGAAAAAAGAATGTGTAGTGTGTTCGAGGCTCTGGGCTCGCACCGTGTACAGTGCGACCTGTAAATTTACAAGGTAGAGCTCATACATTTTTACATTTCGCGATGATGTGTTAGTAAACATAAATGCACTGGCGCATTTGTTTAACGACACAGTGAAGAAAATAATTTAAATGGTGGAGAAGTGCATCAAATTACAGATAACGCACTTGGGTGTTAAAGTACATAGTGCAACGCCCTTATCAGATATGTTTCATGCTATGCATTGGTAAACTTGTGCACCAGGGTGTTCATGTTTACTAAACACACCGCTGAGAAATGTAGCATTGTATTGTGGTGCACCCAATAAGGTTTTGGTGGCCCCACATGCAGTGTGATAACAATGAGTGGAATACACCCTAATAAAGTTCCATAGTAAAAAATTGGTTAAATTTTATGTGACGGTGCAACTATGTTAGTTACACACACTGGAGTGTGTAGGGAACGTATAAACACCGGTTTTTTTTTATAATTTTAAATAATTGTTTACCTTCTTTAAATATTTTATTTTTCTTTTGGTTTAAGTCGTGCGTATGATAAATGTAACACATTGGGCTGTATTTTTTGTAGTGTAGTGCTCCGGTGCGATAGAGGTTTTGAATGCACCGCATAAAACAATAGAAATTTTTTGTTCAATGCGTTAGTTTACACTCAAGCACCGATCAAAGTGCTCACAATGTATATGGGTGCACCGTTGATGGTGCGTGACTATTTTTTTGGTGCACCATTAATGAAATTATCTTATGTTTTGAAGGAAGTTATTTTTGTGTATTTATAAATAAATTTACCATTCGGTAGATATATTTTAATGTTTTATGTATTAGTGAGGCTGATGTATTTCATGTGTTAATCTTGTAGAGATGTGAGCAGAGAGAGCACCAACAACAACATGAGGATAGAGTGGACTTGTACAATTTTGTACGAGAATGGGAGATGAGAGAGAGGGAGAAGGATTTTTACCCTCTCCCTATTACTCCAATGACTCATGCTCTCTTGAGGGATGTAGGCCTCCTTAAGTACTATGAGGATGCTACATTCCTTAATGGGCACTCCAGGTTGTTCATGCATCTGATCCATCTATGGGATGTCCATCGACATGCTTTCTCTATGGGCCTGGATTAGTGGTAGCATTCCACTAAGGAGGATATTTAGTCTATCGCATGGCTATCTAGGAGAGGGGAGGATTTTCCCCAATTCCCATATGTCCTAGTAGGTTTTTTTTGAGAGTCGTATCATGTACTCTTAGTGATATATTTTGGCTCAAGTACTATCCCCAACTGATTTTCAGGCATTTGGTGGATAGTTGAATATTGCCTCTTTTGTTGCAGAAGATGTTAGGTTCCTCTCACTCTTAGTGACTACCATATCCCATTTTACCAGTGATGGGAAATGCATTAGCTACCTTGTTTTTTATTATGTTGATTCATTGGTAGAACGACCATGGTGTATTTGATGGTCTATAATTGTTAAACAAAATTTTTGTATAACGCTCGACAAATGTCTAGCTATGATACGTGGGATGTCAAACTTCCCATTTGCCTCAGAGTTGTTATGCTTATTTTTTTAGAGGCTTCCAGAGATAAGGCCAATTTTTTTCTATCAGCCTCCTCGGTTGAGGACTCATGTGTGAATGTGAATATGGGGTAAGATGATTCCCAAGAGGGGTTACGTGGATTTTCTGGATAGGATTGCGCTAGATGAACTAGGGCTACTAGGCAGTGCAACAAATCACATCATCATCATGGTGATGTGTCCTTATGTAGGTTTGGATTGGTTAGGATGTTTGGACATCCTATTTACAACAGATGAGCCACTATATGATAGAGGTAGTATTAGTGTTTTGTTTAAATTAATACAGTTTCATTTTATTGTCTTACCTAATTAGAGAAAATTTAATTCTAGCAAGTTCTTTAACTTGTTTAATTGATTTTTTTAATTAATTAACTGTGTTATTATTGTTTTGTACTATATATATTGAATTTATTATAAATTTTATTGGGGATGTACCTCCTCCCATAGAATATGATGATGAGGAGATGATGTATGAGGCCGCAGTGGGTTAGTGTCCTCAGGTACAAATACTTGACAACATGTACCATAGGCCCAATACCAGATTTAGGTTAGATTTGGGTGACTGAATCTCATCACTTTTGACTGAGGTGGGAGTATGCCATGCCCTGATGAGAGATATCATGGCATATCTTATGATTTTGGATCTTTGTAGGGAGATTTTTGTTGATTTCATTCCTCTTTTGTGTCAGGCTACTAGAAGCAAGGAGGGATCCCTATGATAGGCACATCTCTTATTCCAATACGACCTTTTAGTCCAGTACCCCATCAGTTGATGAGTGTTGTCATGATCATCCTTCTCCAAATCTTACTCATCCTTCTTCACCTAACCTGGATCATGAGGAGGTAGCACATATTCCTCATCCTCCTCTTTCACCTCACCTAGATGAGCATGTCATACCTATTCCCCATCCTCCTATTTCACCTCAACTAGATGAGCATGCAAAACCTATTCCTCATCCTCCTCTTTCACCTCACCTATATGAGAAGGAAAGACCTATTCATAATCCATCATCTTCCACTATAGACCAGGCCTCCACTATTGTTATGGATATGCATATTATTCCATCGACTAGACTAGATATGTGATAGCAGTTATTTGACTTGTCCATAATATATATATATGTCTGTGTGTGTGTGTGTGTGTGTGTTGTTTTTTTTCTATTGATAATTTTCATGATGTACTTAATTTACATGGTGATGTTGATGTGTATATTGTTAGGTCATGTTAGTTTTGGATGTTAAGTATGCTTGATAGATGTGTATGTTATAGCATTGTTCATTAGACGTACATTTTTCCTGTTGATCATGATGATATATGTAATTAATTTATAATTTGTTGATGTTGATATGTACATTTTTGGGTCATGTTAGATATGTTTAATTTAAATGTGCTCGATAGATGTGTATGCTAAAAGATTCTTGTTAGATGTGTGTGATAATGATGTTAGAAAATTCTTGTCTTTTGTTATATGTGATTACAATGATGATGCCATGTTAAATTATTAGATATTTGTGCTAGCTAATTAATGTTGTTTATATGTTCTAGAGGTATATATAATTAGATGATGTTAACTAGCAAATATAAATGCGTATTTTAGATGTTGTTTATGTTTGTTATAAGATGGTTATCATCATCATGTTTATTTTTATAAATTACAAAGTTCAATATGGTTAAACTATAATTATAAAATTGAAACTATAATTGCATAGATAGTTCATTATGCATATTCATTCTAATTATTATTTTTTTCAAAAAACAAATTACATATGAATAAATATTATTTTCCATTGTACTAATTACTCTTTTTGAATAAACGCTTTTACACTAAAAATTGTTATTATAAAAAAGTTATGATCTCCCATGATAAGAATTCTATTGGACTTAAAATTTTATGGATGCAAATCTTACATTTTTTATTTTTGCCATTATTTCGTAAGTTGATTGCTATCAATTTTTAAAATATTACTTCATTAATTACGGTTTTACTCAACCATGGGGGCATAATTTTATAAATATTTTCAAAGGAAATGATAAAAGTATGTAAACTAACAAATACTATTTTATTTAAAAACCAAATTATCACAAAATCAAATTATAAATTTATTTTTTTAATCATAAACCACATTTTTTGATAATCGTACTTTTAAATCTACAAAATAAATGAACATAAACTCAATTTTTGAATCATCATGTTAACATATCCTCAAAAATATCGAATTACTAAAAATGCATATCAACCATACCATTATATCGAATTATATCAACATAAGAAGTAGAATTTCAAATCCCATTAAAAGTTCAAGTGGAGATTTAACATTTTTGAGGATTTGACAATTGGAAATACTTAAAGAAGATGAAACTTTTTTAAATATATGCAACAACATATAAATATGTTCAAATAATTTTTTTCCATGCAATAAAAAATAATTTGAAATAAAAACACATTACGCATCAAACTGATCGTTAACCAACTAAAATTCTTCAAAGATTTGTTATAATTAGCTTAACATTTTGTGTTTAGAAGATGAATAAAAAATAATATAATTACTGAAATAAATAATATAACAAAAAGATACAAAAACAATATTAAATATTAAATAAAACATGTACATATCACTCTTTGTTGTTATCATCCTCACTATCTTCCTTGCTTGGCATGATAACACTGTTGTTCTCAAAAATATGTTTTGATCTAGGGTTGTGTCTTAATACAAACCATCAATCCCTATCTAACACATCTGGGTAAAAAAACACTTGGTTGTAATGTTTTGAGAAAACATAAGGCTCTTTAGCTTCAATATTTTTAGAGTTGATACATATAATCCCACTATCATGATATTCCTTTACATTATTTTGATCAAATGTGTCCCACCACTTGCACCTAAAATAACAGATTGGAAAGAAGAGAAGTCCACTCGAATGATATCTTGTATCTTTGCAACGTAACATAACTTCCCGTGTATGGTTTTTTTATCACAGTAACTAGCAAAACTAGATTGATCGAACTCGACTTCTACTCCATAGTCTTGTGTCATGTGTCCATCATCGGCATCCTCTATAAAAAAATTATTTCCATATGCCCACATAGATGGGAACAAATGCACCTATAAAAAAATGAACAAATCAAAGTGTCAATATGCGTATAATAATCCGACCATTAAAATATAAAATAGTATAGATGTACTTACAATTGAAATGTCCATTACGAAGTTAAAACGTATGTACACAAAAAAAATATTACCAAGTTGTTGCAACCAATCCCTATATTTAGCACATCTTCTTCTTCACACAGGTAACGAGTGGATGCACAATATTTCTCTCTGACCTGGTCAACAACCCAACTATTGGGGCATATCATTGGCATATTTTATTTTAAGTGATCAAGATAAAGCATGATTCTACTATTCAATCGTCTAAATTCTTTGTTGTCACTTTCCCATTTCCTCCTCTTCTATTCGTACAATGCAACCCATGTCTGTGTTTCCTTCTAATTGTAAATAATGAATTTATTGATTAAATCAATTTCTGTATTCGTTGATGTATTCATGAAATCAAACCAGCACATAGTACATATGAGATCATGAAAATATACATTATGAATTTTAGTGTGAATAGTTACTGTGCATAAATTTGACAAATGATAAGTCACTTACTATTTGTCAAGCACATTTTTCCATTCGTTTGGAGAAGCTCCCCTTCTCTTTTGTCTTCATCCCTTTCATCGTCCCAAATTAGTGCACCTGGTGTGTTGTCGATATGATCGATGTACTCACTGGAATAATAGAAAGACTCATATGATATGTACCCCTTTTCCATAGACCCCTTAGTTTTTTTCCTTTACAAACAAATCCTTTCAATTTCTTCATGTACCTCTCTAAAACAAATATCCAATAATAAGAGGCCACCCCGACTAATTAAACCTCATCTAATAGGTGAATTTGAAGATGAATCTGGAAGTCCATGAAACTCGACGATATTTCCTTCTCAAACATACAAACAATCTAATCTATTTCTTGACACCACCATGGAATGCTACCCATATGAATCTCCTTTCATCTGATCCAACGTACAAATGTAGACATTTGATATATGGCACACCTTAGGTCATGGGGCAAGTCATGGTTTACATATCTACACATGAGAAGAGGATAATGAAACTACAATGTAAACACATAAAAAATTAATTATCGTTTATCCCATGGCATAAAAATAAAAATTACAAATAATAAAATTATATTTTTGACATACGTTGTACGTTTAGAAGGTTCAAATCGTCATGTGATTTCAACCCTCACAAATGGTCTTGATGCACAGTGAAGAAAATTCTTAGGGAATAACCATATAAGGAAGACACCTTCAAACCCAATATAACTTCCTTTTCCAAAGAAAGATATTCTTTAGTCAAAATCCATGGGACATCACCTTCTTTGAAAGACCAAGAGGGACCAACCTCTCCTCTACTTTCTTGTCTTGGAAAATGTTTCTTTTTATTTTTTGAAGAAATAAGATCTGTCATCATGAGCAATGTGTCACTTTATTTCAATGATATGTGCATCTATAAATAAGATGAAACATTTTTAAATATATTCATGGGATCTAGTAAGTGGGCAATCTTAAGATGCTCTCAATAGGGGAGTTCATAAAATATATATTTCATTTTCATCCCAATGGGTGATTTCTCAACATAGGTGTAAAAGAATTATGGATCATCGAATATAGTCTCCTCATTTGAATCGAACATTTCTGTAATATCCTTCTCCTTCTCTCTCTCTCATATTCTCTAAGCCATTATGTTGATGTCATTATTGCAGGCATTTGGTTCTCTCTGGTTTACCGTTGAAAGTGAATGCTTCTCTTCGATAAGGGTGTTCTTATAGGAGGAATACCCTCGATCATTATTACAGTAGATTTCGTAAGTGGTTGGACCACACAACCTTCAGAGAAGGTCCACAACATTTACATCCATGATATCCTTTAGTTACAAGACCTGTGAAATTATTGTATACATAACGTGTTAGCACTTAAGAATAGAATGCCAATCACAATGTATAAAATATGAAAATAAATATTCTTACACATATAAAAAATTAAAAAACATGTTAGTTAGCATAGAAAACTCCTAATCTCAGATAATCATGTGTGGTGTAACCACATATGCCATACAATGTAAAACTCCTCTCTATTGTGATGGGTCTTGATACATTGTATCCATGTATCCTTTCCCATGATTCCTTCAATTCATATACTAATGGTTGTAGGTAGACATCCATTTTCTTCACTTGTATTCTATGAGGGACTATAGGAGCCAACATAAGATGTTCATTCTTCATGGACAACCATGGGTGGATATTGTTATTGATCACTACTAAAGGCCAAACATAATAGTTGGTGTCTTGGAGGGAATATGGGTTCATGCCATCTATTTATATGTTGATTCGTAGACTTCATATTCCTTCCTTGAATTGTTCTCACCATGTTTTCTCTATATGCTTCATGTCTATTGAATATGTTTGGATTCACATAAATTCCAACTCACTTTTGTGCCAGGCATGCCATCCCTATAACATAGCTAATTATTTACAATGAAAGATCCTTTGAATCCTTGGAATTATAGACATGTGCTCAACATCTTATGACGAGGACCATACAATTTACTATTTTTATTTGATTTACAATGTCTATCATGCCCACATTTTAGACATATCTCTTTGTCTTCATATTCTCCTCTATTTAGAACACAATCATTTGGACATGCATGATATGATACATACTCAACACCCAACACTTTCAACAAATTCTTTGCCTCTTCCCAACTAACAGGTAAAACATTATCACTAGGAATAACCTTATCCTTGAATATCCTAGAGTTAGTGGTAAATAGAATTAATGTACAATGTCATTTAATGTTTATAAAAGAAACCATTTCTAATGTTGATTGTATTGTGAAAAGATTTAAAAAAATTAACATACAACACTTGTTATTCAATTACCTCAATATCCCAGAGAAACATGTGTTTGACATGAAAAACTTTGCTTTCATGTTGTAAAGTAACATTGTTGTGGCAATATGTGTAGACTTTCACCATGCACTAGGTCCAAACAGAGGGGTGGTGGAAGCATATTATAGGCTTCTGAAAATGGTATCATTGATATGAGCATCATCACCTAGCTCATCTTTATGGAATGCATATAACAACATTGTCTCCATGGCATTTGTATCCCATAAGTAAACATCCATACCAACCTCTTTTTAATTGTCTACATTGACAACTTCTAAAGAGCTACTAGTATTGTTGTAGTCATTCCTAATTGGTGAATTTGGATGTAGTGGGAATTGAATAGGTGTTTGATTCAACCACTCTTGGTACTCTTCAACTCCGAGTTTTTCTCTCATTACAACCTTCTCTTAGGTTTAAATTGTTGTGGGGTGCAACATAAGATGGTAGGTAAGTCTCTCATCATTAGAAGAATCCCAATTTCAAAAATTTTAAAAATTAGTACATCAATGATATTAGTAAGCACAATCAAATAATTTTTTTGTTCAAATTACATTATACCAAACAATTATTACCATCGTCGACCAAGGATTGCGGCTGGAAGATGGAATGTCACAATTGGCAGGGTAAAGTGGTTGTCCATTTTCATCTACCAATTTCTTGCAGTATATTTCTCTTGATAAGACCTCCCGACATTTTTGAACCGGTACTGGAATATTTTTTGCATCTGAACTTGATTCTGAATCAGGATCCTGCAAATTTGGATACATTTTTATTCATATTGACATGGATAAAAAAAATCAATGAGATAATCAAAAAATAAATAAAATAAGTTAAAATTACTAGAGATGGAAAGGGAGAGCTCCACGATGGACTTTGAACAATATCGAATGGGATGGAATTTGAAGAATTGGTCATTTGATCATATAATAAGATTTTATCCCTACATTTCAACAAAATTAACAATAAAGTTTTTTATACATATCTAAAATAAATTTCGAGGACCATACCACAATCTCAGTTTGAATATAGTTTTGAAACCATTTTTTAAGAATAAGGTGACATAAAACATAAAATGTATACTGAAGTAATTAAAGTCATGTGAATTTATCATAAAAGATAATTTGAGATTAATATACTATTTTTTGTGCAAATAAAAGTTCAAATAAATTTGTTATATTTCTCAGGTGTGTAAAATAATATGGACACACTGATATGTAATGTAATATGGCCACATTGGTGTGTCTTACATAAATTCACCATCGTGCCAAAAAAGTAAAAATAAAAACATGATTTTTTTAAACAATTAAAAAAAGAGCGGGAATTGAATTTCATATCTATTTAAATACTAAAAAGCTATTCACTATTTCATTATTTTGCAAAATTTTGCACGGGAGAGACTTGCAAGACAGACATATGGAGGAACACTATGGAGGAGAAGAATACTTTGGAACCACAACATTATTTAGAATATAAGAATTTGAAGGGTATGGTGATTCACACTAAACCCTTTTCATAACATTTTTTTGATATTAAGAAGGTATTCTATATTTTCATTATTTTTCCAAAATTTATATAAAAGAGATCTAGAAGAGAGACATACCAGGGAGTAATTTGGAGTAGAAGAATACTTTACAATATCATAAATATTCAGAAAAATCAAGATTTGAAGGGTACTGTGATTCACTCAAAACAATGTATTCAGAAAAAAATAAAAAAATAAATTCATACTTACCTTAAACCCTTGGTTTTTTTTTCTTACGTGAAAGAAAAATTTCACCCTAGGGTTTAAATCCCTCTATCAGTCAAGAATTAGGTATTTTAGATCTAATGGGTTTCGTTTTCTATAGTTAAATGTTTAACATGTGATGCATAGGGACAACTTATTGCATCGGCTCCCAAATGAAGTTGGCTCTTCACATTTTTTTAAACGGTTTTTGATTTGACGTTTTTTTCAAAAAAAACATTTTCCTCTTCTCTATTGCACCTTTTTGACAAAAACACATCGGTACGTTGCGTTTCTGTATAAGGAACACATCGATAAAGATAGATTTAATATATATATATATATATATATATATATATATATATATATATATATATATATGGGGTGCATAAAAAAAAATATCATCAATGTTCTCATCTAGACAACACAGAAAATGTTGTCACAATTTTTTTTAAAGTTTTTTAATGCACATGTTTGTTTTATGTAATAAACGTACCAGTGATTTGTATATAAAAATCCCATCGATTAAAGCAATTATTTTTTCCCTAAAAATTATGTGATTTATTTATAAAATATATTTAATAATTTTTGTATTGAATGGTATAGGTTGTAAATGTTGGATCAGGTTGTGATTGATGCCAATGGTTTAATTAATTGATGTCAAGTGATTGATTGATGCCAAAAGCTTGATTTTTGATTGATCGTTGATTGATTGATTGATCATTGATCATTGATTGTTGCTTGTATGTATTGTGTGTATCTCTTGAGCATGTATTGAAGATTTATTCTGAGAGAGAGTGTGTGGAGGATCTCATGGACGCATAAATATTTCATCAAGTTTGAGATCTTGATGAAAAAAAATTTGGAAGTTCAGAAACCCTAGTTTTTGAGGCATACGCAGGCTGACAATGTATTAGGGTGCATACATATTGATTTATACATGGGTTTTCAGTGTATTAGGGTGTGTACGTACGTGGGATGGAAATGTATTAGTGTGTGTACATGTTGGTAAATCCATGGAAACTTGAGAAGATGAAGAGGCAGAGGTTCTAGATTCTGAGATCAACCTCCCATGAAGGTCTACAATGCTCAGATACATCAACTCTATCCATTTCTTCAAAAGGTATGGTTACATGGTTGTCATGATGGATAGTCTTTCTTATTGTTTGGTGAATGCTTGAGGCATTCTTGGTATGGTTGTCATGATGTGGTTTGTGTTGGTTAATGGAGTGAGAAACACTCTCATGATTCAATTATGATATGATTGTTATAGTATGTTGATTTATTATATATGATTGAGTAGCATTCATAATGCATTGGTTCAGGAGCATGAGTAAGTTGTTGGAGAGGTTGGATGTGTTGTGTAAGGCTATGGATAAGATGGGATGGTGAATGATAGAAGAGAATGTGGTTGAATGGTGTAGAGGATCTAAGTTCAAATTAAAGAGAAAACTCTAAGAGATCAGATGTGATACGCATGTTGAAGTACATACAGGTCGTGTACATACGTGAGATGTACTAATAGTAGGGCATGTACATACATGTGTTGCATGACCGAAAGGTCGTGTACCTGTTGATAGATTGATGTCTGTTGAGGATTTTTGCCTCATCTAAGTTGGTGTTGAGTGTGTAAGTGATTCTTGCATTATAGAGGTAGTGCTCTTGTAGAGTTGTACTCTATTCAGTTGTTGCTGAAAAACCCAAGGATTGTAGTCCGTAATAAAAAGAAAATTGTACATACATGTTGTGTTCCTTGTGATGATCACTTCTTAATGATATGTGTTGTTCTTATAGGTTGTTTATGTATTGTTACATTTGACTGGTTATGAATGACAATAATAAGTAATGAGTAAATTTGTGATTTCTAACTAAGAAGTTTGTGAAAGGGATTTTTTAGAAAAAGAGCCCTACATTGTTCACCCCCCCCTCTTAGTGTATTCAGTGTGTCCAATAATTGGTATCAGAGAAGGCCTTGACTATAAGCCTTAACAAGATTTGAGGAGATCTATAGACACACAAATGGATGATGAAGTTCCAATCCTTGATGAGGAAAACTATTCTACTTGGAGAATAGAAATGAGATTGCATTTGAAAGAAATGGGAGCAGGTATTTGGAAGGAAGCCATTGGTGGATCAATTCAATTGAAGAACAAGTCAAAGTTTGCAGCTGAAAGGGAAGGAAATAAGAATAATGCATTGGCTCTCAAGACCATTCTTAGTGGACTCTCAAACCCTATCAAAGAGAGCATGGGACAATGCACTTCCGCCAAGGATCTATGGCTAAAGATAGAGGAGACATACCAAAGAAACAAGGAAGATATTGAAGACAACTCCATCAAGACAAATGAAGGTACAAAATCTCCAAAAACTCTTGGTTGCATTATTTCTAAATATGATGATGTTGGGAAAAAGGAAGATCTTGAAGACACTTCAAATAAAGGAAAAGAATCATGTGATGATGATCTTTAAGACACTTCAAAAGAAGGAAAATAATCATGTGATGATGATCTTTAAGATACTTCAAATGAAGGAAAAGAATCATGTGATGATGACCTTGAAGACATTTCAAATGAAGGTAAGGAATCTCCGCAAACCCTTGATTGCAATAATTCAAAATGTGATCATGTTGAATTTTTCTCTACAAGTGAAGAAGAAAATATAGAAATAATATATGTAGAGTTTGATGATTTTTATCCCATGGAAGAAGTAGAAGGAAAACTATTTGAGATTAAAAAGAAAGTTGAGGAGGGTCTATATGAATATAGAAAAGACCACTATTATATAGAGTATAGATATCTTTCTAATAACACTAAGAAGTTTCTTAAGAAGAATCAAAAACACATCTCGAAGTTAAGGGAAATGCTCAAGGGACAAGAAGAGAGTAATAACACTCAATTAGATAAAAAGGAAGAAAAGATCACAAAACTAAAGAATAAAAAAGAATACAGGAAGGTAGATGATGAGAGTATAAAAAGGTTTGAACTTATTGTCCATCCCAAAACCCAAATTGAAGAATCCAATAGGGTATAGGAACTATTGAAGAATAAAATAAATGAAAAGGAAGAATCTTGTCATAATCTAGAAGCTGAAATTGTAGATCTTAGAAAGAAAGTAGACAAGTCAAATAAATTCTCGAATAGCTCAAAAATATTGAATGAGATCTTGGAAAGTCAGATATCACCAAATGATAAATCATGTCTTGGATACAAAGGAGAAGCTACGCATGTTGAAGCAAGCACCTCAACGAAGCATGAGGCAAATCCCTCACTCTCAAAGGATGAAGATAATGTTGCAAGTTAACCACCTACACAAGGGAAGGAAAGTTTCAAAAGAACAATGCAAGGAAGACATCAAGAAGCCATATTTACACCTCAAAGAAGATGGACATCAAAGAAAAGGTATGGAAGTATTTTTCAGGGTCAATGTTATCCATGTAATGAATATGCTCACAAATATTCTGAATGTAGATCTTATGCAAAGAGATATAATGGAATATTCCATAACACCACAAGGTGTTGGAGATGTGATCAAGTAGGACACATTGTTGTTCACTCTCACAGATTCTACAATTGTAGTGGATTTGGACACAAATCTGAGGACTGTTGGAACACAAGAAGAAGGTCCATGATGAGGACTTCATATAGCATGACTAGAATAAAGAATGAAGTAAGAAAGGGAAAAATATTTGAAAAGATGGAATCTTTGAGCTCAAGTTTTGAAAATCGGGGACACCTTCAGAAGTGGGTGAAGAAGCCTAAAAAACCATAACAAAGTGGATGTCCTAAGGGAATATCAAGTGAGACATCTACAAAAGCATATGTGGGTGACAGTGATGACAGTCACATACATATGCAATCTTACCTTGAATAGTTCACATACATACGTGATCGATTTGTGCAACAAGCCACGTATATGTGGTAAATCCTTGGGAAAAGGGCTATGCACATGGGTTGCATCTTGATGTGATGGTATAACTCTGTGATGTAGGTTCTGACATAGTTTGTTGTAGGTTCTAACATTGTTTGTTGTAGGTTTTCATGATTACATATTGTAATATGTAAAGTGATGATATAAAATGAAAGGTTATATTGGATGCATGGCACTAACCCATGAGTATGGATTGAGGCATTTTATGTTGAAGAACAATGCTGGTTATGAATGTGAAGTTATGGTACCTTGATTATGTGATATATATTGATGAGGCTAGGTAGAGATGTCATTGATATATTGAAGCACACTACTATTACATGTATTGTTGGATGATTAGTATTTTCTGTAGTGAATGGAGGATTGAGGATGATCTACTGGGGTAAATGGATGGTACATATTTGAGTTTCATTGATATATCTTATGATGTATACTTGTTGGATATCTTTGTGCATGCATTTGGAATATGGTTGGAATACATATTGGGACATGTATATGGTGATTTGATGTGAGTTGCATTGTTGATCATGTTGTACATCATTGATGAGTTGATGCATAATGGGTACACTTCTAGTACATTGGTAGAGGCACTTACCAGCAGGTTGATTGGCACATGTTTCATGGTCGATTTGGATTACATGTATGAAGATTCATATTGGTATGGTATTGGTGCATGGTTGATGTAATTTCTTGGTACAAATGGTGATACATGTGGATTTTCATACAATCATAGATGGTATATGTTTGGATGATGAGTACTTGGCTAAAAGTACATCATTGGTATTACTTGATTAGCATATATTATGGTACATGAGAGACTTTTGATGGTTATGGAACTTGGTTCATGATGGATACATATGAAAATTGTTTTGGCATATTGGTAGATGCACATGGTTGAAACTTGAAGGGTACGGTGATTCACTCAAAGCCCTACATTAAAAAAAAAAAAAAACATACTTACCTTAAACCCTTGGTTTTTTTTTCTTACGTGAATGCAAAATTTCACCCTAGGGTTTAAGTCCCTCTATAGGTTTAGAATTATGTATTTTAGATCTAATGGGTTCCTTTTTCTAAAGTTAATTGTTTGACATGTGATGCAAAGGGACCACTTATTGCATCGGATCCCAAATGAATTTGGCCCTTCACATTTTTTTGGCCATTCACATTTTTTTTAAATGGTTTTCGTTTTGAGATTTTTTTCAAAAAAAACAAATTCCTCTTTTCTAGTGGGACTTTTTGACAGAAACACATTGTCTTGTTGTGTTTCTATATAAGTAATGCACCGATTAAGATACATTTAAAAAATAAAATTAGAAATATCGTGCATAAAAAACTATCGTCGATTTTCTCATCTAAACAACATAGAAAATGTTGCCACATAAATTTTTTAATTTTTTTAATGCACATGTGTGTTTGATGTAATAAATGTAACAATGATTTCTCTATAAAAATCCCATCGATTAAAGCAATTATTTTTTCCCTGAAAATTATGTGATTTATTTATAAAATATATATAATATTTTTTGTATTGAATGGTACATGTTGTATATGTTGGATCAGGTTGTCATTGATGCCAATGGTTTTATTAATTGATGTCGATGGATTGATTTCAAGTGATTGCTTGATGCCAAAGGATTGACTGTTGATTGATGTCCAATGAACAATGTCTTTTCATAGAATACTAATGTTATATCATGTCATTAATATGATGCAAAGATGAAGATGGATCAATGTGGTTTCATTGGTATATGATGCATTGCTGAATTAATGTATAAATGACTCATTATTGTCTTATCATGGTTGATAAGGTGTAGAAATGGATAAACTTTAAAGTGGAACCCTTATGGTGAAATCCCTCATGGGATGATGCTTTATGATTAAGTTATACTAGAAGTATGGTTGGAGAACCCATGCTTATATATGGAGTAATGAGATCAAGATCAATGAAGTTGTTGGTGAAACCATCCTAGATGGATAGTGTTTGTCATGCCATTTTCAATGGTATGTAGAATGTCACATAAATCCTCATGGTTTGAGAGTTATGGAACTACAAAGATGAATGACCCTCATATGTTGTCTTGAAGCCCCAAGAAGTCACAAAATTCATAATGGTTGAAAAGAAGAAATTATTATTTAATTGGTGACAATTCAAGGAGGAATATTTCAATAATAAAGAAATGGAGAAATTTCTATTTATGGAAAGTGAGTGACCTAGAAATAGGTTATGTGACCTATATATAATAAAGAAATGGAGAACTTTCTATTTATAGAAAGCAAGCAACCTAGAAATGGGTTAAGTGACCTAGAAGTGGGTTAAGTGACCTAGAGGATGAAAGTATAAATAAGATAGAAAGGGTCTCTTGCTAATGCATCTTGAGAGAGTATCTTGTGAGAGTATATTTTGTAGAGCATATTTGGTGTGTATCTCTTATGTATCTCTTATGTGTATCTCTTGAGAATGTATCAAAGATCTATTATGAGAGAGAGAGAGTGTGGAGGATCTCTTGGATGCATCAAAGTTTTAGCAAGTATGAGATATTGACGGAAAAAGTTTCAGAAGTTCAGAAACCCTAGTTTCTGAGGCATATGCAGGATGACAGTGCAGTAGGGTGCGTACATATTGAGTTATATGGAGGTTGTCAGTGTATTAGGGTGTGTACGTACATGGGATAACAGTGTATTAGGGTGCGTACATGTTGGTAAAGCCATGGAAAATTGAGAATATGAAGAGAAAGAGGTTCTAGATTATGAGATCAACCTCCTAGGAAGGTCTACAGTGCTCAGATACATCAGATCTATCCATTGGTTCAAAAGGTATGGTTACATTGTTGTCTTGATGGATACTCCTGCTTATTGTTTGGTGAATT
This sequence comes from Picea engelmannii, assembly GCA_009831015.1. Classification (NCBI taxonomy): domain Eukaryota; kingdom Viridiplantae; phylum Streptophyta; class Pinopsida; order Pinales; family Pinaceae; genus Picea; species Picea engelmannii. The sequence goes on along the minus strand of ML815184.1, from coordinate 52,247 downwards.
CTTGAGGCATTCTTGGTATGGATGTTTTGATGTGGTTTGTGTTGGTTGATGGATTGAGCAACACTCTTACGTTTCAATTTTGATATTATTGCTATAGTATGATGATTGCTTATACATGATTGAGTAGCATTCATAATGCATTGGTTGAGGAGAATGAGTAAGTTGTGGGAGAGGTTGGATGTGTTTTGATTGGATATGGATAAGATGGGATAGTGAATGAAAAAAGAGAATGTGATTGAAGGGCGCAGAGGATCTGATTTCAGCTTGAAAAGAAAACCCTAATATCTTAGAAGTGATATGCATGTTGCAGTACAGATTGGCCACATACATACGTGAGTTGTACCACTAGTAGGGTGCGTACATATGCATGTTGCACTACCAAAAGGTCATGTACCTATTGATAGATTGATGTATTTTGAGGATTTTTGCCTCATCTAAGATGGTGTTGAGTGTGTAAGATGAGTCTTGCATTATAGAGCTAGTGCTCTTGTAGAGTTGTACTCTATTCAAATGTTGCTGAAAATTGTACATACATCTTGTGTTCCTTATGTTCCTCGTGATGATGAACTGTTGATGATATGTGTTGTTGTTATATGTTTTTAATGTATAGTTACATTTGAATGGTTATGAATGAGAGTAATAATTAATGAGTAATTTTTTTATTGCTAACTAAGAAGTTTGTGAAAGGGATTTTTTATAAAAAGATCCCTACATTATTCACCCCCCACAATATTAGTGTAGTCGGTGTGTCCAATAATTGGTATCAGAGAAGAACTTCACTATAAGCCTTAAAAATATTGGAGGAGATATATAGACACACAAATGGATGATGAATTTCCAATCCTTTGTGAGGAAAACTATTCTACTTGGATAATAGAAATGAGAGTGAATTTGAAAGAGATGGGAGCAATTGTTTGGAAGGAAACCATTGGTGGATCAGTTTCATTTAAGAAAAAGACAAAGTTTGCAGCTCAAAGGGAATGAAATAATAATAATGCATTGGCTCTCAATACCATTCTTAGTGGACTCTCAAACCCTATCACAGAGAGCATGGTACAATGCACTTCCGCCATGGATCGATGGCTAAAGCTAGAGTAGACATACCAAAGCAAGAAGGAATATATTGAAGACGACACCATCAAGACAAATGAAGGTAAAGAATATCCAAGAACTCTTGGTTCCATTATTTCTAAATATGATGATGTTGGAAGAAAAGAATATCTTGAAGACACTTCAAATAAAGGAAAACAATCATGTGATGATGATATTGAAGAAACTTCAAAAGAAGACAAAGAATCATGTGATGATGATCTTGAGGACACTTCAAATGAAGACAAATAACCACATGATGATGATATTGAAGACATTTCAAATGAAGGTAAAGTATCTCCACAAACCTTTGATTTCAATAATTAAAAATGTAATGATGTTGAATTTTTCTCTACAAGTGAAGAAGAAAATCTAGAAATAGTTTATGTAGAGTTTGATGATTGTTATCCCATGGAAAAAGTAGAAGCAAAACTATTTGAGCTTAAAACAAAATTTGAGGAGGGTCTATATGAATATAGAAAAAACCATTATTATATATACTATAGCTATATTTCAGATAATACTAAGAACTTTCTTAAGAAGAGTCAAAAACACATCTTGAAGTTAAGGGAAATGCTCAAGGAACAAGAAGAGAGTAATACGACTCAATTAGATGAAAATGAAGAAGAGATAAAAAAACTAAATAATTAAAAAGAAGCCATGAAGGTAGATGATGAGATTACCAAATTTTTTGAAATTATTGCCCATCTCAAGAGCCAAATTGAAGAGGCCAAAAGGGTAGAGGAACTATTGAAGAATCAAATAAATGAAAAGGAAGAGTGTCGTGATAAGCTAGAAGATGAAATTGTTGATCTTAGAAAGAAAGTAGACAAGTCAAATAAATTCTTGAATAGCTCACAAATATTGAATGAGATCTTGGAAAGTCAAAGATATCCGAATGATAAATCAGGTCTTGGATACAAAGGAGAAGCTACACATGATGAAGAAATCACCTCAACGGAGCATGAGGTAAATCCCTCACTCTCAAAGGATGAAGATAATGTTGCAAGTCAACCACCTACACAAGGGAAGGAAAGTTTCTAAATAACAATGCAAGGAAGACATCAAGAAGCCATATTTACACCTTAAAGAGGATGGACACCAAATCAAAGGTATGAAAGTATTTTTCATGGTCAATGTTATTCATGTAATGAATATGGTTACAAAGCTTTGGAATGTAGATATTATGCAACGAGATATAATGGAAGATTTCCTAACACCACAAGGTGTTAGAGATGTGATCAAGTAGGACACATTGTTGTTCACTATCACAGATGCTACAACTATAGTGGATTTGGCCACAAATCCCATAACTGTTGGAACAGAAGAAGAAGATCCATGATGAGGACTTCATATAGCACATCTATAAGACGGAATGAAGTAAGGAAGGGAGACGTCCTTGAAAAGATGGAAGCTCAGAGATCAAGTTCTGAAAAGAAGCGACACCTTCATAAGTGGGTGAATAAGATTGGACAACCAGAGCATAATGGATCTCCTAAGGGAAGATCAAGTGAGACATCTACAGAAGAATACACAGGTGACAATTATGATACTCGCATACATATGGAGGCTGACCTTGAATAGGTCATGTACATACATGATCGATATGTGAAACAAGCAACATATATGTGGAAAATTTTTAAGAAAAGGGCTATGCACATGAGTTGCATCTTGATGTGATGGTATAACTATTGGAATATTGGTTGTTGTCATTGATGTCAACCCTAGTCATGGGTTTTGGACTGCAATATTGATGAAGGTATTTGGACATGAAGGAAAACGCACATGCAGATACAACACCCATGGATGGATAGTATACATCATGTTTTTTCCGGTGGTATGTGGCAGGTCACGTGGATCCTCATGGTTGAGGAGAAATGAATTTTTGAAAATGACAAAGTGAATTGAAGAAGGAAGTACATGTAGGCCCTGAAGATAATTAAAGAAAAGAATTACAAAATAAGAAAGCGTCAGGTTGGCCCTAATGTTAAAATGAAGTGACATAAATGGTATAAATAAACATCATTATATTATCATTTGACACAAGGCAGATTTTAGAGGTAATAAGAAGAAAAGAAGGCCAGATTTCAAGGGAGGATGAAGTATTTTGGTGATGTGTTCTAAGGTATGTTATATTCAAGTCGTCTTACCATTTTTTCTATAATTTTTTTTCTAGAACAATTCAGATGGTGAAATCACTATGGTATTGAGAATACATATCAAGGTACCTTTGGTAAAAATTTGATCTCTTGATTCGCTATAATTATGGAGATACACTCTGTGGAAGATAGGGTTTGTGACAAGTTCTAAAGCTAGTCAATAGACAGGTGTTCCGGGTAAAACAATCATAACGTTTTCATACAGAATCCAAATGAAGTGGAAAACTTTCATTAGAAAGAATACGGACTGTGGTTTCTTGTGTGTTAGTTTTAGAATGAGATGTTAATTATTGAGTACAGGAAATTCTGTGCAATTTCACTCTCTTGAAGAGACCGACATTGAATAAAGTCTACCATTCTTTCTATAACCTCTTTTTGGGGAGGATTCAAGGAGTGAAAATTGGAGTAGTTTCAGAAAATACATTGAGTAATATTATCTATAGGATCAAAGCACTCCAAGAAGTGATGAATTGCATAAATTGAAGAAGTCTCAGGAAGCATTATCAGGTTCTATGTGATGATTAGTTGATGGTGATGATTTAATGTAAATTTTTATTATCTCTCATATATTCTTGGGTGGAAGGAAGGGGAAATGATGGAGAGTTCAACTCTCTCTTAATATTGGAGGATTCTATCTTCCTCTTGGAGGTTTATCCCTCATTTTACATTTGGAAGCTGTAGCTACCTTTGGAAGTTATTACTTCCCTTGAACAATAACTATTGATTATTTCTCATATATTGTGCATGTTGTATTGTGGTGTATTGGTGTAACTCTTATACTATTGTTCATTTATCATTGGATATAGTTGAATGGTTTAAGTATAAGTTGAAAAATGTTTTAAATTGCACTTGATACTTATTCACCTCCCTCTTAGTATCAACAATTGGTATCAGAGCTGGTTGCCTTCAGAACAATTTAACCATTGGAAGGAAAATCTTAGCAGAGATGGATGACCATGGGAACATTTCAAATGGGATTCAAAAATTTGATGGAATAAATTATTCATACTGGAGTGATAGAGTGAAAAAATAACTAACGAATTTGGGAGTAGACATTTGGTACTCAGTTCTAAATGACTATGTAATCCCAAATAATGCTCCAACTGATCGAAATGAGAAGAATATTATGAGTTGAAATTCAAAAGACAGACATGTTATTCTAGCAGAATTGTCACCAACCATTGCTAGTAAAGTGATGGGATGAAACACTACTAAACAAGTATGGGACAAACTCAATAATATCTATAAAGGTGATCCAAAAGTTAAGCAGGTCAAGCTTCAATGACATAGAGCAGAATTTGAAAATTTGAAGATGAATGAAAAGGAAGATATTGCAACCTATATTCCTAGAGTTGATGAAGTTTTTAATTCTATCAGAGGATTCAGTGAAGATCTTGATGAATCATTGGTTGTACAAAAAGTGTTGAGATCACTTCTCTTGAAGTATGATGCTAAGGTCTTGACCATTGAAGAAATTAGGGACTTGAACAAAATGGAAATGGATGAATTACATGGGACTCTTATGGCATATGAAATGAGGACAGGTACAGAAAGTGACCAGACAAACAATGAAGCAACCTTTAAATCCATAAAGAAGACAAAATACAAGGATAACGAACTTGATGAAGAAATAACAAATTTCGTAAGAAGGTTCCAAAAAGGAAGTGGAAGATACAAAGGCAAGTCTCCTCTCAAATGCTTTAATTGTGGTAGAATAAGACATATTGTTGAAAACTGTTACTATAAAAAGAGAAGTCTCAACAATAAAAATATCTTCTACTCCAAGGTTGATGACATCTCCTCAGATGAGAGTGATGAAGAAGATAATGATGGAGGAGAAGACCTCTTCATAACCCAAGAAACCCAGGATGATGATCATAAGAATTATAAAGAAGAAGAAATCATTTGTGAAGAAGATTCAGATGAAGAAACCAACCTTGATTCCTTTTGGGGATACAAAGACAATGCAGAGAGTGAACAAGAAGATGAGAATCTTGAAAAGTTGAAGCATGTTGAAACTGAAAATAGCAAGCTTATAAACACAAACATAATACTAAAAGGTGAGTTGAGTAGTTGTGAAGAAGAGAATTACAAGCTTGAAAAGACCATTAATAGCTTGAAGGAACAATTAGAAGATTATGAGAAATTGAAAGAAGAATTGGATCACACAAAAGGGGAGCTACTATTGACAACAAAAAAGTTGTAGAAGTTCAAAAAAAGAACTGAAAAATTAGATGAGATCCTTAGTAGTCAATGATATCCAAATGACAAGATATGAATAGGATACAATGATAGTTTGAAGACAACAAAACAAGAAAAGGAAGTTGAAAATGATGAAACAAACACTCCAGAACAAGTTGAACAACAATATAGAAAACTAGAATTCAGAAGGAATGAGACATCAAGAAGATCCTTTCCCATCAGGTATGAAATAAATCATTATGAAGAAAACTACAGAAGAATAGATCGTGAACCCAGATGGATCACACCACAAAGAATATCACTTACATCCAGGTATCAAAATTTCTTTCTTGGACATTGTTATACTTGTGGAAATTTTGGACACATGGCAATCAATTGTAGAATCAATGAAAGAAATAACTATGCAAGCTACATGAATGGTGAAAATAGTAGATATGAAAATGTTTGTAGACCTTTCAACAGAAATTATAATCCATTTGATCGATTAATGGATCAAAATATTGTATGTTACAACTGCAATAATCTTGGTCACAAAGCACGAGATTGCAGAGAGATGAAGGAAGATAATCATATGCCAAATGTTTGCATACCAACTACAACATGGAAAAGGAAAGAAATTCCACACAATGAAAATTATCAAATAGCATTAGTCGCTAAAGAATGCAAAGAAAAATATGAATGGTTCATAGATAGTGGGTGCTCATCTCATATGATTGGAGATCAAAGAAAATTTGTCATATTGAAGAAAAGGGGTGGCAATGTTGCATTTGGAGATGACTCATCTACCAAAATAGTTGGAAAAGGAACTGTAAATCTTGGAAGTGAAAATGTAAAAGTAGGAAAAGTCCTATTGGTTGAATATTTGAAGCATAATCTCCTCAGTGATAGCAAAATATGTGATCAAGAATACACTCTTAGGTTTGACTCCTGAAAATGTAAAATTAGAGAAAATAACTCAGGAAGATTGGTTGCAACTGCAAAAAGAAGAACGAACAACATGTTTATCCTACACATGAAGAAGAGAGAGAATACAAAAGCCACAAAAAAGGATTCCAAGGAAGAAAAATTCCCAAAGACCAAAAACAAGGATGAAGTATTATTGAGTGCCACATGTTTAAGGGGAGCACCCACAAAGAAGAAGGTTACCTTTTTTTATTAAACTTAGGGGGAGAATCCATACCCCTTTCCATTGATGTTAAAGGGGGAGAGAAATGAAAAAAGGGGGAGATTGTTGGAAGATTGTTTTTTGTCATTGATGTCAACCCTAGTCATGGGTTTTGGACCGTAAGATTGATGAACATATTTGGACATGAAGGAAAATGCACATGCATATACAAAAACCATGGATGGATAGTATACATCATGTTGTTTCCAGTGGTATGTGGCACATCGTGTGGATCCTCATGGTTAAGGAGAAATGAATTCTTGAAGATGACAAAGTGAATTGAAGAAGGAAGTACATGTAGGCCCTGAAGACAATTAAAGAAAATAATTACAAAATAACAAAGTGCTAGGTCAAACCTAATGTTAAAAGGAAGTGACATAAATGGTATAAACAAAAATCATTATACATTCATTTGACACAAGTCGAATTTCCAAGGTAATAATAAGAAAATAAGGATGGATTTCAAAGGAGGATGAAGTCTTTTGGTGATGTGTTCTAAGGTATGTTATTTTCAGGTCATCTTACCATTTTTTTTATAACTTTTTTTATAGAATTATTCATATTGTGAAATCACTATTTTATTGAGAAGACATATCAAGGTACCTCTGGTAAAAATTTCAGCTCTTGATTCACTATAATTATGGAGATACGCTATGTGGAAGATAGGGTTTGTGACCAGTCCTGAAGCTAGTCAATAAACATGTGTTCCAGGTAAAACAATCATAACTTATGAATAGAGAATCCAAATTAAGTGAGACAAATTTCATTGGAAATAGTACAGACTTTAGTTTCTTGTGTGAAAATTTCAGAATCAGATGTTAATTATTGAGCACGGGGCATTCTCTACAAGTTCACTCTCTCGAATAGACCAAAATTGAATAAAGACTACCATTCTTTCTATAACCTCTTTTTGGGGAGGATTCAAGGAGTGAAAATTGGAGGAGTTTTAGAGAATACATTGAGTAATATTATCTACAGGATGAGAGTACTCCAAGAATTGAAGAATTGCATTATCAGGTTCTATGTGATGATTAGTTGATGGCGATGATTTAATGTAAAGTTTTATTATCTCTCATATATTCTTGGGTGGAAGGAAGGGGAAAGGATGGAGAGTTCAAATCTCTCTTGATATTGGAGGATTCTATCTTCCTCTTGGAGGTTTATCGATCCACAGGTCTTTTTTGGTAGCTTCCCTGTGCTTATAGAAATAGGCGAAAGATCCCCTTCTCCGTGCGACCACAACGCTGTGACCAAGGCCTAATTCCAAAGGCATTTGTTGCAACTTGCAACTCGCGAGTTTGTGAGTCGAGGCTCCCAACTCTTCTTTTCCAATCTCATGATACTCGAGATCATGAAATGGGTATAGCTCCCCTCTGTTAGTGGCCTCCATGTGTGACCATCGGCTAAGCTTAACGCTAGCTCCTCTTGCTACTTGCCACTTCACAAGTTGTGGCATCCAACCTTGGCACCTTCCTTTCACAAAACCTCGAGAAGCGATGTTATCTTTCCCACTCGCGTTCTCACTAATCGCAACTTCGAAAGTCGAGGGGTTGAACTCTCATTCCCTTATCTCACGAATCGCCGAGATGCAAGAGGTCAACGGGTGTTGACTCCTTTCACTAGGTGACACGTGTCTGCCTATCTATCGCATGGGCCCACCTTGCGGTTCTACCACGTGTCCCTCGTCCCCAGCTTCGACACATCACGACTTCACTTCCCAAAGTGCTACCTCCTTTGTATTCCAACACCCGAAGTGTCGAGATCCCAAACTCCTCGCTACTCCTTATCACAACTCACAACTTCAGGACTTTTGGGACAAAAGTCTCGACTTCCTATCCGCCGATATGCCAAAATGATGAAATTATAACACGTCGTTAATTCGGGTCCCAGAAGAAAACTTCACTCCTTTTTGGAGTTTCAGACTTCGTGAATTCGTGAATCCTGATGCTAATCTTTAGGTTCTCCAACTCACGAAACCCTGAAATGGTCAACAAAGGTTTGACCTCTGTGTTGACAAGTATGCCACCTGTCCACTCTGTGCTGTCAGATTCTTCTGCACCTTCAAACCTCCAAATGCACGATAGGCATGATGAGACTCTGATCCAACGGTCCTCCCTTGAACTATTTCCTATGACTGTCCTAGCTTCTCGTGATTTTTCCACTCGTGACATGGAGCACCCAATCTTTGGGCTCTCACCTTACGAACCTCTGAGTTCGCGAGATCCCCTGATCTTTGCCACCTATCCTCCTCAAATGGATGGCTACGATTCTCTCGCGACTTCGCCACTCTCAAATCTTGATGCAAAGTTTTTAAGCCTTCAACTCGTGAATCCACTAAATGAGATTATGTGAGTTATCCAATGGCCCTTGTTGGCTCAGATCCTACGACCTGATTTATTCTGAGCTTGCACTTAGGAAAACACTCACCATACTCTTCTTGCTCCTCTGCAAGATTTGACAGCCCTTGGGACTTCGCAAATTCTCCACGGAGAATTTCCGACCATCTAATTCCTCCTTAACAACTCCTATGAAATGAACAAGTATGCCTTCACAAAACTTGTCCACCAACCAAAAAAATGTCGTTGCACCTCCTTACAACACTTCAAGGCACTATCCCTCTTGAGATTCTCTTCGACAACTTCGAAGAATCTTTCCCTCCTGAGATTTCTCCACAACTCGAGTCTTCAAGAAGACTCCTACACAAACTCCTTATGAAAATTCTTCAAATAATTCCAAGTATTTAAATTCTTAGACTTTGCGCACTCTCTTCGTAGTACTAGTCCTTCAATTCTTCCCTCAGGTTTCAAACCCTGAGAATCTACTCGGCCTACGCACACCTTGCACAACTCATGTTCTTAACTTGCACTTATGCGAGAATGAGAACAAGGTTATCCCTCTCAATCTTGCAGAGACGAACTCTGACTTCTGTCAATGCACACCTTGCAAACAAATTTCACTGCACTCCTTGCAGGAAAACTCTTGCTCAGACAGAGAAACAATTGAAACTCATTCCTTACTCTCCCTCTCTTCAGATTTCATACATTAAATGTGAAATCATACATTCACGCATCAAAACAAATGCATAACAGAGAGTAACAAGCATATATCAATCAACATGTACAAATACAAAAAGAAATTGAACACCATGAGTCTGAACTAAATATCTTTGTATTAATCCATAACTTCTGTACATGGGTTTTTACTCTACACAGCTCTCTTCTTCTTCTTCTCTATGATCTATTGATCATGCTAATGTTACAATGATACAAGTGAGGGTTTCTATATCTATTTTCCCTCCGGCTCCTAAAACTGTCTAATCTAAGAATTTAAAGCTACCTACTTACATTTACTAGCATAAATGCCTCTTAATCCTTCAGACGAGAGTGGGACGCTCAAGGTCTGATTAAAATATACAAGTATGCCCTTTCTTAATTGTTTCATTTATGTTTGGCATATCAAACTTCAAAACATTTCAAACAATTCATCATGTGCCAAAATGTGTTAGCGTTTGTCCCACGCTCACTTGTTTTTGGCGATGCTCCTGCATCATACTCCCTCGCTTGAAAATTTTCATGGGCTCCTGTCCATGAGCTCTGACACGGTCTGTCCATGCTTATGGATCTATGATTCATTCTCCCAGCTGGCATCTTCAACTGGATGTCCCTTCTACTTCACCAAGTATTCAAAATATTCCCTTCTTCTTGTCCTTTTGCTAAATCTTTTGTCCAGTATGCTTTCCATTTGTGGTTTTTCTACAACTGGCATCTGTTTAGTCCACTGAACCTCTGGTTGTTCACTACTTTCCTCTGCTTCCTCATCTTTGTAAGGGTACAAATCTGAGATGTTTAATATTGGATAAATTTTGATCCCATCGGGTAATTCGATCTCATAAGCATTTGCCCCAAATTTCTTCAAGACCTTACATGGTCCGATCTTCTTCATCTTCAATTTTTTATATGTTCCCTTCAGGAATATTTCCTTTCTCAGATGTGCCAGAATCAAATCACCAAACTCAAATTAAAGTTGTCTCTTGTGTTGATCTTCTCTATTCTTATACTCTTGGCTCAAGTTTTTCAATCGCTCCTTCACCTGGCTGTGAAGTTCCTTCATTGCTTTGGCAAAATTTTCTGCACTAGCACTTCTTATCTCATCCCGTTTTGAATCCCTCAGTTTAGAAACTCCTCTTGGTTGTGTCCCATAAACAATTTGGAATGGAATCTTCCCTGTGCTCCTGTTGATTGAATCATTGTAAGAAAATTTTTCGTATGGGAGAATATTGCCCCACTGATTGTGGTGTTCTGTCACCAAGCTCCTCAGTAGGTATCCCAAACTTTTGTTCACAACTTCTATCTATCCATCCGTCTGAGGATGATAAGCTGAAATGAATGGCAAGTTTGTTCCCAACTTTTTCCATAAGGTCCTCCAGAAGTGTCACACAAACTTGGTGTCTCGATCCAAAACTATGCTCCTTGGTAAGTTGTGAAGTCGAAATAACTTCTTTGAAAAATAGATTCGCAATGTGAGTTGCGTCACTGGTTTTCTGACACGGTATAAAATGTGCCATATTAGAAAATATATCTACCACTACAAAGATCGAGTCAAACCCTCTTTGTGTTCTTGGCAGCCCCAGTATGAAGTCCATGCTTACCACATCCCACGACCTCTCAGGTATGGGTAACGATTGATATAAGCCTCCATTCTGCCTCTTTCCTTTTGAATGCTAATAAATTCTACCTCTGTCCATGAATCTTTTGACGTCTGCTCTCATTCCTGGCCAAAAATATGACTCATTTATCTTTGAGAGCATCTTGTCATGACCAAAATGTCTAACCAATCTTCCATTGTCTTTCTCCTTCAAAAAATTCTCCCTCATGGAGAATTTTGGAATACAAAACGGATTTCCCTTGAATAGCAATCCATCCTGGATCATGTAATCTGTCAATTGACCTTTGTCCTTGAGAATTGGATTCTTAGTCACCTCATACACTTCTTTAAAATCTAGATCATCTATGTACATGTCCCTGAGATCATCAAAGACTAGTTTTTTTACTCTGAACTCCTGCAATAGCAAACATTTCCTGCTCAAAGCATCAACAACCTTGTTAGCAGTTCCAAAAATATGCTTAGTTACAAAAGTAAAGTTCTGCATGTATTCAACTCATTTAACATGTCTTTGATTCAACTTCTTATGTTGAGTTACAAATTACAAAGCATGATTGTCACTGTATAAGACAAACTCCTTCAGGATTAAGTAATGTCTCCATTTCTCCAATGCCTCAATAATAGCATAGAACTCCTTGTCATACGTGGAGTATTTCACTTTCACTCCATTCAGATTCTCGCTGAAGTATGCTATCGGCTTGTATTCTTGGCTCAAGACTTCCCCTATTGCAAATCCACTTGCATCACATTTTACCTAAAATGTCTTTTTAAAATCCGACAACACCAAAATTGGTTGTTCCATGATTTTCCTTTTCAACAAATTAAAAATTTTCTCAGCCTCTTCTATCCAATAAAAAGACTTGTGTCTCTTCTTCACCATGTCCATCATCAGTGCACTAATTCCACTAAAATTCCTGATGAACTTTCGGTAGAAACTAGCCAATCCATGAAAAATTCGAACTTCAAAGATATTCTTTGGCAATGGCCAATTCTTAATCACCTCCACTTGATCTGGATCCATCCTGAGCTTATTTGCAGAAATAGAAAACTCCAAATAAATGAGCTCTGTCTTCATGAATGAGGATTTCTTCATATTTATCATCAAATTCTCTTGTTGTAGCCTCTACATTACTGTAGCCAAATGTTTCAGATGCTCTGCCTCCGTTCTATTGAAAATCAATATGTCATCAAGATACACAATGACAAATTTGTCAATGAACTCCTTCAGGACTTCATTCATCAACCTCATGAAAGTACTTGGCATGTTCGTTAAGATAAACAACATAACAAGCCATTCATAAAACCCTTCGTTAGTCTTGAAGGCTGTCTTCCATTCATCACCTTCTCTCATACGAATTTGGTGATAACCACTTTTCAAATCAATTTTTGAAACAAATTTTGCCCCACTTAAGCAATCCATCAAATCATCCATTCTTGGCAATGACAATCTATACCTGATGGTTATCTTTTGATTGAACTTGAGTCAATACACATCCTCCAGCCTCCATCTTTCCTTGGACTAAGAACTGTCGGAACAACACATGGACTCAAGATTTCTCTAATCAACCCTTTGTCCATTAAATCTGGACCTGTCTTTTGACCTCTTCATTCTTTTGCAGCGTCAATCTGTACGTTGCCTTGTTTGGTAAACTAGCTCCAAGTATGAGATGAATATGATGAATCACACTTCTCATCGATGGCAACGAACAAGGTAGTTCGTCCACTACTATGTCAACAAACTCTTCCAACAGTTTCTGAACCTCTTCTGGTAAATCATCTACCCTTGTACTGGTTAAAGAAATTTTAGGCTTCTTAACCACAATGAATTGCGGTTCCTCCTTCTTCTTGACCTCTGTAAGAAGTTCCTTCCCACTCATGAGAAGTACAACGTTTCTTACTTCAGGTTTCACCTCTTTGTCCTTAATCGACAACAACATGTGAGTTCTCCCATTCTTCTCTAGGGTGTATGTGTTCTTTCTTGCATCATGAATCACATTCCTGTCATATTTCCACAGTATACCCAACAATAGATGACAAACATCCATGGGAATGACATCACACAATATCTTATCGCTATATCCTCCTATCTTAAATTCAACTAAACATTTTTCAGTGACATTTACCTAATGTCCTTTTTGTAGCCACGAAACTTTGTATGGACTTGGATGTTCAATAGTCTCCAGCTCCAACTTTTCTACCATCTATGTAGAAATGAGATTATCTATGCTACCACTATCCACGATGACTTTGAATACCCTGTCCTTGGTTTTGCAAGCAGTCTGAAAAAGATTGTTCTTTTGCACCAAACTCTCCACCTCCTTCTCTAGTGTTAAGATAACTTTTCACATCATCAGCGAGCTTCCGCCTTCAGCATCCTCTGCCTCAACATTCCACCTCTATGCTTCGACAATGTGAGATTCACCACCTTCTTTCTTCTTATCTGGACATTCATAAGATTTATGTCCGACCTTTCCGCATGTGAGGCATTTTACCAATCCACCTCTTCCTCTTCCTCTACCTCTGGTATGAGGAAAAATGTTTCCATCAACACACTAACCTCTCTGTTCGGTATGCTTCCATCTCTGTGAGCTTCCACCTCTTTCAGTTTGAGTTTGAGTTTTCTTCCACTCTTCCTTGGGTTTCTGATTTTTATCCCAGGCAACTGATTTTCCTCTGGGATGACTTCTGCCTCGACCTCTTTGACCTTGTTTTTGGCTTAGCTTCTCTTCATCCTTTAGAGCCATCTAATAAGTATCTTCCACTATTTTGATGGTCATCATGCTCATCTCATCTTGAATGTCATATCGTATACCATTCATGTACCTAACAACTTTTTCATCATCGCTTTCGCGATGAACTGCCCTGATGTTCAGCCTGTAGAATTCTTCAGTGTATTCCTTCACTGACATCAGTTTCTGTCTCAAATTTTACATTATCCAAAATAGAGTAATCTGGTAATTCCTGGGAATGAATTTCGCCTTCATCTTCGCGATCATCCTATCCCAACTCTTGATCTTTTGCTTTCCCTTGCAGCATTTGTCAGCTTGTAGCTCATCCCACCACAATCCTGCATGTCCTTTCAATCTTGTGACAACATGTTTGATCTTTTTATCTTCCTCGACATCTTCATAGTCAAAATATGTGTCCAGAGCTCTAATCCAGTCTAGAATATCTTCAACATCCAGGTTTCCTCAATATACTAGAATATCCATTTTTACTCTAGCACCCATTCTTGCAACAACCCTAATTAGGTGTTCATTTGTTGCATCTTCTGTTGCAAATTCTTCTCCTTCATGTCCAACTTCATCTTCACTTTCAGAATCACTGATATCCCTAGCACCGACTGTATGCCTCTGTTTTATTTCCATGTCCACGAATCTGGTGCGTAGGTCATGTATATCTCTTTCGAGGGTTGGATTTGGCACTTGCCTACCCATTTCTCTTGGTATCTCCCTATCCTATGGTGGATTGGGTGTTTGTCTGTCTCTTCTTCTTGGAGGCATGGCTGAGATTCTTTCTCACTTTCCCTATTTGAAGTATACAAACAGAGTCAATCTCTGATACCACTTCACATAGACCTATCGGCCCTTGCGCCGATATCTGCTCACAGGATCATTATTTATCTCCCTCGAGCCAAATCGACTCTTTAGTTTCCCCGCTGGAATCACAAATTATCAATCCACAGGTCCTTTTTCATAGCTTCCCTATGCAAATAACACTAGGTGCAATATCCCCTTATTTGTACGACAACAACACTGTGACCAAGGCCCAATTCCAAAGGCATTTGCCGCAACTCACAACTTGCAAGTTCGTGAGTCAAGGCTCCCGACTCTTCTTTTCCAATCTCGCGATACCCAAGATCACGAAATGCGTATAGCTCCCCTCTGTCAGCACCCTCCACATGTGACCACTCACTAAGGTTGATGCTAGCTCCTCTCGCTACTTTCCACTTCGCAAGTTGTGGTGTCCAACCTTGGCACCTTCCTTTCACGAAACCCCAAGAAGCGATGTTAGCTTTCCCTCTCACGTTCTCGCTACACATGACTTCGCAAGGAAAGGGGTTGAACTCTCCTTCCGTTATCTCACTAATCCCAGAGACGCGAGAGGTCAATGGGTGTTGACTCCTTTCACTAGGTGACACGTGTCTGACTATCTATCACACAGGCCCACCTTGCGGTTCTACCACATGTCCCTCATCGCCAGCTTCGGCACTTTGTGACTTAACTTCCGAAAGAGCTACCTCCTTTGTATCTCGACACCTGAAGTGTTGAGATCCTGAACTCCTCACTACTCCTTATCACAACTTGCGACTTTGGGACTTTCGGGACAAAAGTCTCGACTTCCAATTTGTCGATATGTCAAAATGATGAAATTTTGACACGTCATTAGCATGGGTCCCACAATGGAAATTCCTACCTTTTTGGAGTTTTGGACTTCGTGACTTCACGAATCCTAATGCTAAGCTTTCGATTCTCTGACTCACAAAACCCCAAAATGGTCAACAAAGGTTTGACCTCTGTGTCAACAAGTATGCCACCTGTCAAATCTATGCTATTAGATTCTTTTGCACCTTCAAACCTCCGAATGCGTGATAGGCATGATGAGACTTTAATCCAACGATCCGCCCTTGGCCTAGATCCTACGACTATCTTAGCTCCTCACGATTTCGCCACTCGAGACTTGGAGCACCCAATATTTGGGCTCTCACCTTACGAACCTCTAAGTTTGCGAGATCCCTATATCTCTGCCACCTATCCTCCTCAAATGGATGGCTATGATTCTCTCGTGACTTCGCCACTCATGAATCTTGATGCAAAGGTTTTAAACCTTCAACTCACGAATCCATGAAATGAGATTATGCGAGTTATCCAACGTCCCTTGTTGGCTCATATCCTACGATTGATTTCTTCTAAGCTTGTACTTAGGAAAACACTCACCGTACTCTTCTTTCTCCTCTACAAGATCTGATGGCCCTTGGGACTTTGTGAATTCTCCGCGGAGAATTTTCGATCGTCAAATTTCTCCTTTATAACTTCTGTGAAATGAACAAGTATGCCTTCATGAAACTTGTCCACCAACCAAAACAATGTTGTTGCGCCTCCTTACAACACTTCAAGGCACTAGCCCTCTTGAGCTTCTCTTCGATGACTTCAAAGACTCTATCCCTCCTGAGCTTTCTCCACAAATCAAGTCTTCAAGAAGACTCCAGCACACACTCCCTGTGGAAATTCTTCAAATACTTCCAAGTATTTGAATTCTTAGACTCTACGCACTCTCTTCACAACAATAGTCCTTCAATTCTTCCCTCAGGTTGCAAACCCTGAGAATCTACTCGGCCTACGCACACCTTGCACAGCTCCTGTTCTTAACTTGCACTTCTGTGAGAATGAGAACAAGGCTATCCCTCCTGAACTTGCAGAGACAAACTCTGACTTTTGTCAACGCACACCTTGGGACAAATTTCACTACACTCCTTGCAGGAAAACTCTTGCTCAGACAAAGAAACAATTGAAACTCATTCCTTACTCTCCCTCTCTTCAGATTTTAGACATTAAATGTGAAATCATACATTCACGCATCAAAACAAATGCATAACAGAGAGTAACAAGCATATATCGGTCAGCATGTACAAACACAGAAAGCAATTGAACACCATGAGTCTGAACTAAAGATCTTTGTATTAATCCAAAACTTCTGTAGATGGGTTTTTACTCTACACAACTCTCTGCATCTTCTTCTCTATGCTCCATTGATCATGCTAATGTTACAATGATACAAGTGAGGGTGTCTTTATCCATTTTCCCTCTGGCTCCTAAAACTGTCTAATCTAAGAATTTAAAGCTACCTACTTACATTTACTAGCATAAATTCCTCTTAATCCTTCAGATGAGAGAGGGACACTCAAGGTCTATTTACAATCTACAAGTACTCCCTTTCTTAATTGTTTCATTTATGTTTGGCATATCAAACTTCAACACATTTCAAACAATTCATCATGTGACAAAATGTGTCGGCGTTTGTCTCACGCTCTCTTGTTGTTGGCGATGCTCTTGCATCAATGTCACTAACCCATGAGTATGGATTGAGGCATTTTCTGTTGAAGAACAATGTTGGTTATTATAGTGATGTTATGGTACCTTGCTTATGTGATATATCTTGATGACGCTACGTAGATATGTCATTGATATATTGAAGCAAACTACTAGTATATTTATTTTTGGATTCTTAGTATTTTTTGTAGTGAATGGAGGATTGAGGCTAATCTATTGGGGTACATGAATGGTACACATTTGAGTTTCATTGAAATATCTTATTATGTAAACTTGTTGGATATATTTGTGGATGCATTTGGAATATGGTTGGACTACATATTGGGACATGTAGTAGGTGAGTTCATGTGAGGTGCATTGTTGATCATGGTGTACATCATTAATGAGTTGATACATGATAGGTACATTTCTAGTAAATTGGCAAAGGCACCTACTAGTAGGTTGATTGACACATGTTTCATGGTGGATTTGGATTACATGTATGAAGGTTCTTTTTGGTATGGTATTGGTGCATGGTTGATGTAATTGCTTGGTACAAATGGTGATACATGTGGATGTACATACACTCATAGAGGGTATATGTTTGGATGATGAGTACTTGGCTAAAATTACATCATTTATATTACTTGATTAGCATATACTATGGTACATGAAACACTTTTGATGGTTATGGAACTTGGTTCATGATGGAGACATATGACACTTGTTTTGGCATATTGGTAGATGCACATGGTCGACATATTGGTAGGTGCACATGGTTGGAATATTAGTAGAAGCATATGGTTGATACACTCCATTGACGATATCTTATGGCACATTGTATGGTGTTGATGTACATGGTTGTTGTATATGGGTGTTGTGCATAGTGAGCACACATTTTGGTACATTATGTACTTGGTTGATGTTTTATTCATGATTATCTCAGTGTTGATATATATTTTGTTTAATGGTATGGCACGAGTTTTGATGCATGGACAGGTCCAAGGATCATCATGTGGTAGAATATTGTTCATTTTTTTAGAGAATATAGTGGGAAACATACCCATAGGGGGAGTCATTCTTCTTCCCATGACTCTAGGAAGAAAGAACCATATATTTGGAGAAAGAGAATAGAGGCATAGTTCCAGGGGGAGTGTTAGTCACAGGAGGAGCATGAGTGATGTATCTTTAGCATTACATCAGAGTGACATCCCTTGTTAAAAAGAGGAGATATTTTTTAGAGGAAGGAATTCAGGCATGGGGAGTATCCCCAAGGAGAGGTCAAGCAAGGGGAGCAGCCCCAAAAAGGAGAATGGCCCCTTTTCCATTGATGTCAAAGTGGGAGAGATAGTCACATTGATGTGATTGATGATGTGGAGAGATAGTCACATATTGATGTGATTGATGACTATTGATGTAGAGCACCCATTGTCTACATGTGGACATCAATGATTGGTATTAACATCAATGTTGGTATTGCCATCAATGCCAAAGGGGGATATTGTTGGATCAGGTTGTCATTGATGCCAATGGTTTGATTAATCGGTGTCAATGGATTGATTTCAAGTGATTGATTGATGCCAGAGCATTGATCATTGATTGATTGATGATTGATGTAAAATTGAAAATGTCTTTTAATAGCATACTAATGTTATATGATGTCATTAATATGATGCACTCATTAAGATGGATCGATGTGGTTTCATTGGTATCTGATGCATTGCTAGATTAATGTATAGATGACTCATTATTCTCTTATCATGGTTAATAAGGTGCACGGATGGATAAAATCTAAAGTGGCCTCCTTATGGTGAAATCCCTCATAGGAAGATGCTTTATGATTAAGTTATCCTATAATTATGGTTGGAAAACCCATGCTTATATAGGGAATAATGAGATGAATATCAATAAAGTTGTTGGTGAAACTATACTATATGGATAGTGTTTGTCACATCATTTCTGGTGGTATGTGGAATGTCACATGACTCCTCATGGTTTGAGAGTTATGGCCCTACAAAGATGAAGGACCCTCATATGCTATCCTGAAGCCCCAAGAATTCAAAGATGTCAAAATGGTTGAAAATAAGAAATTATCATTTAATTGGTGACAATTCAAGGAGGAATATTTAAATAATAAAGAACTGGAGAATTTTCTATTTATGGAAAGTGAGTGACCTAGAAATAGGTTAAGTGACCTATAAATAATAAAGAAATAGAGAAATTTCTATTTATAAAAAAGCAAGTGACCTAGAAATGGGTTAAGCGACCTAGAAGTGGGTTAAGTGACATAGAGGATGAAAGTATAAATAAGATAGGAAAGGTCTCTTGCTAACGCATATTGAGAGAGTATCTTGTGAGAGTATATTTTGTAGAGCATATTTGATGTGTATCTCTTATGTATCTTTGATGTATCTCTTGTCTGTGTCTCTTGAGCATGTATTGAAGATCTATTATGAGAGAGAGTGTGTGGAGGATCTCATGGATGCATCAAAGTTTCAACAAGTTTGAGATCTTGACGATGAAGGTTTCAGAAGCTCAAAAACCCTAGTTTTTTAGGCATACGCGGGATGACAGTGTATTAGGGTGCATACATATTGAGTTATATGCGGGTTGTCAGTGTATTAGGGTCCGTACATACGTTGGATGGTGGTGTATTTGGGTGTGTACATGTTGGTAAAGCCATGGAAACTTGCGAATATGTAGAGGTAGAGGCTCTAGATGATGAGATCAACCTCTCATGAAGGTCTACAGTGCTTAGATACATCATATCTATCCATTGGTTTGAAAGTTATGGTTACATGGTTGTCTTGATGGATACTTTTTCTTATTGTTTGGTGAATGCTTGAGGAATTCTTGATATGGTTTTTGTGATGTGGTTTTTGTTGGTTGATGGAGTGAGCAACACTCTTATGATTCAATTCTGATATGATTTATATAGTATGTTGATTTCTTATACATGATTGAGTAGCATTCATAATGCATTGGTTGAGGAGCATGAGTAAGTTGTTGGAGAGTTTGGATGTGTTGTGATTGGCTATGGATAAGATGGAATAATGAATGATAGAAGAGAATGCGATTGAAGGGTGAAGAGGATCTAAGTTCAGCTTGAAGTGAAAACTCTAAGAGCTTAGAAGTGATATGCATGTTGCAATATAGATTGCCCGCGTACATACGCGAGATGTACTATTGGTAGGGTGCATACATACATGTGTTGCACTACCGATAGGTCATGTACCTATTGATAGATTGATATCTATTGAGGATTTTTTCCTCATATCAGTTGATGTTGAGTGTATAATCTGAGTCTTCCATTATAGAGTTGGTTCTCTTGTAGAGTTGTACTCTATTCAATTATTGTTGAAAAACCCAAGGATTGTAGTCTGTAATAGAAAGACAAATTTACATACATCATGTGTTCCTTGTGATGATGAATTTTTGATGATATGTGTTGTTTTTATATGTTTTTGATGTATATTTTCATTGGACTGGTTATGAATGACAATAATAAGTAATGAGTAAATTTGTGATTTCTAACTAAGAAGTTTGTGAATGGGAAGTTTTAAAAAAAGAGCCCTACATTGTTCGCCCCCCCCCCTCTCAGTGTATTCGGTGTGTCCAATAGTATATTGATAAAAATATGAGTGAGAAGAGTTCAACTAAGAAAATTTTTGGTCGACACAATGATGACACATCCAGAAAAACAAAAAAGTTAGGTTCTTTGTAAATTCTATACAAAATTAATAGCATTGAACTATATGTAAGTTTAAATAATATGTATTGGTTAGTGTGTGTCATGCAGGGACAGAAAATCAGGAAGCTCGATAACATTATTTCTGATCTAAGTGCAAAGGAGCATAAGAGCTTGATGGAAAAATTACAGAGGGATGAATCAGGGTGAATGAAGAAACTATTCCATATGATTTTTTTTTTTTTAATTTTCATTAATAATATAGTTAGGAATATGAGATGACATGTTTCAAGCAATCTATTAATTCACATATGTTTAATGTAATACATGAACCAAAAACTAGCGAACAAAATCTCATAATAACAAAACAAAATTAATTAATATAAAAGATATAAATGATGATGAATTGGTCCTTAGATCATTTGGAGTGGTGTTGAAGATTAATCAAAGGGGAAAATGTTTTTATAGAACTATGAGGAATATAGTGTAACAAACTTAAATATGTACTTTCCACTCACTATGTAGAAAGAAATCCAATGATTCCAAGAACCATGTTATATTTAAACTACAGGAAGCGTTTCTAGAGAAATGGTCAATGAAATATGTCAGACTTGAAACAAAAAAAACATACAACAACAAAAAATAGTCATTCAAAAAGTAATAATCATAAAAACACTTTTTTAGAATATATATATATATATATATATATATATATATATATATATATATATATATATATATGTTTGTTAATATATCAATTTTGTGATATTTAGGTTTCATATATCAATATAAAAATAGTTTATTGTCATGTTATTTTTTTAGGAAAATTATGAAAATCCTAGAGGACCAACGAACGTATATCAGACATATGCTAGTATGAATTTCAAAAAAGGTGTACAAGGATATGGTGAAAGAATTGGACATAATTGAATTGAAGGATGAACTATCTCAACAACAATGTGCTTCAAATGTATGTAATCAATGAATTTTTCTATTAGGTACAAATAATTAATTATACATTAAATATTAATTTTCAACTATTCTCTTACGAAAAATAAAATAAAATGGAACTCATTCTGCACATAAAACTGGACAACAAGGAAGAAAATGGTTGATAGCAAAGTTTGTGAGTAATTTTTATTTACTTATAACAACTTAAGTTTTTTTCTTGTATATTAATTAAAGTTATTTTACAACATCCATCCTTGAATTTATTGAAACAGGTGCTAACATACAAAGAAGAGCCATCGGAAAAGTTGTTTAACATTTGGTTAATTAAGGGTTGTGAGTATATGTTGACATATCAAAAATTAATTGTCGAATTTGTAATTATAATCTATGTTGTTTTAATTTCATAATTTTATAATTAATGAACAAAAATAATACTTTATATTAAATCTATGATTTATTATGGGGGATAAAACTTTCATGAAACAAAGTATGGAACTAAGACAACAAAAGAATTGTTCATACAAGGCATGAGATTTGATTTCGAACATATGTGTATGATTCATGAGTCACTTCTTTCTTTGGGGGCATGTCTCTTTTCAATTTATATTCATGTATATTATTTATTTCAATTTTCATTATTCTCACCAATTTAGATAGACTCATTATAGTTTATTTTTATGTTTGTGGATGTAACTTCAAGAAGAACAAAATAATCGAGACAATCAACCAAATATTCAACAAAATAACCCAAGGCATGGAAGTAGCTAGAGCACTAAGAACAATTTTAGTGAAGAATGATGACCAATATATATGGATATCAATGGAAGTTGCAATTGTATTTTTTTAAATAATTGTCTGTGAAAATAATATTTTTTTGTCCAATGTAATGGACATAGTGTCTTAATTTAAAGAAAATGGATTACTCATAAGTGTTCCATTTTTTTATGACAAATACCGTCTTATTCATATAATAACCTATGTATTAATTTATTCTATTGTGTTGTTCAATGTCCTTATGAAATGTTACATTGTTGATTAAATACATGGATGACTAAATATTATAATGGAGAGATGGAAAATATGATAACATAAAAAATTAATCCGAACATCATTTCCGAATTCACTAATCAAAATACAAGATATATGTAAATGTTTTGATAAATAATGGAATCACAAAATAACAATAATTGCACTATCACAGGTCGATGTTTCTCGGTGTATTTTAATTATTAATCTTATCGATGGATTTAATATTAATAGTCACCTATGTGTTTCATATGAAATTCACACTGATGCTTTTATGTAATCAATTAACACTAGTTTCAATATTAATTTATGTAACATCCTGGTCTTGCGAGCACATGTTATTGACTTATTCTTTGAGGACACTTGACTAGGAGTGATCTGGTTATAGTACATGGTTATTGGTTTCGCTTATGGATTCTTATGACGATGTTGATGGATTATGATTTTATGTTATTTGATATATGTGTATTGATAGATGTTATTCACGAGTTTCCCTGAGTGTGCAAGACACTTGATGGATTGTGGATGTTGAAGGAATCAATGAACCTCCATGGACTCTAGATTGAGTCAGGGACTGGATTGTATTTGTTTGAGTATTTCATTTATACATATATTCCATATGATCAATTATAGTATGATTTTATATATGGATCATTAACAATGTTTCGTTGATGGATGCATGCCCCATTTACTCCTTATGTGAATCTGCATCCATCAACAAAACACTGTCAATTATCCATATATAAAGGGGCCATCTAAAGGGGCTGGTGACTTTTGATGAATGCTTGCTAATCCAATTCACAGAAGAAGTAAATGAGTTGACTTCTGATGAATTCTTGCTAATATGACTCACATAAAGAGTAAAGGCGCCATGCACATAGACCAGATATTGAGGGAGAGGTGTGGTAGTGTCCCTATCACAGCCTACTAGCACTCACATCGTGGCTCAAATTGTAGGTTAATGATTACCTAGTTCGATAGTTCCACGATGTCATGAGGAAACACTAAGACATTTTCTCATGAAGACTTCTAAGGGGTGTGCAATAAGGCGGGGTCCTTATTCCTTAGAATTCGTTAGTCTCTCAAAAGGTCTCCCGAATGGAGTGTTGACTCCAAGGGTTGGACAACTAACAAAACTAGTCAAAGACGAGTGGAACCCTTGGAGAATGAGAGTGCATCCTGAAGGGAATGTCGTGTAATTTAAAAGGAAACTTGAGTCAAGAAATCTAGGTGGCCTAGAAAACAATAAATTAATTTGACATTGTCGGATTTAAAATAATTAATTAATGAGTAAATTATTAATTATAAATACCTATAAGATTCTAATCCTTTTCCAAAAATAAATAAATTAAGCCTAAGTATAAGTTTTGTAAATAGCCTGAAATGAAATCAATAACTAAATCAAAATAGGAATGAGGAATATCAATTTAAGAAATTAAAAAAAATGGAATAATTCTAAATAATTAATATAATACACATGTGTGTAGAAAATACCAATTTGGAATTTAAGATAAGAAAGGAATACAACATAATTGAATAGGTGTATGCATAGAATCGTATCTAGAGTCGAGTTAACACTAGTCTAACTAGAATACGACTCCTATTTTAACTCAACTCATACTTAGTAAGGCATCAATAATTAAATGAGAATATGGGAAAAAAAGAAACAAGTAGGAGCGAATTAAGGATCCATTTTAGGAAGGGTGAGGGAATTTGAATTTTAATTAAATTATAATATGTATTTAATTATGCAACTTGGAGAGAGGATGGTAAGTGTAAGGGGAAAATAATTTTAAATTATTGAATTAAAGAGTGAATTAATTGTGCAAGTGGGGATGTGTCAATGAGAAAATTATATAAAACAAATGGTCTAGATGAGAAATGGATAATAAGGGGTTATGGGTAAAGTTATGTTGTAGAAATTTTGACTGGTTTTACTTATGAGAGTTGGGATACCTAGCTTGAGAGAGAGTGGTGGCTCTACCTTGCAAGGAAAACTTAGAGTTAGAGTATTTCTGGTTATGTGCATGGCCCTTTTGCGGCTTGGGGGATAAGGGGGAAGAAGAGTAACCCTAGCATTGGTTGGGAGGTACCTGTGAATTCTCGACAATTAGCATGCTGGAGATAGGAAGGGGTGTCATTTTATGAAGACCATCTTTGATCGCTTCACCATTGAATACGTTATTTTTATTTGACAATTGTATATTGTAAAAGATTAGATCATAACAACTTAAGTTTTTTTGTTATAACAACTTAACATTATTTCCTTATAACAACTTAAGTTTTTTTCTTGTATATTAATTAAAGATGTTTTACAACATCCATCCTTGAATTTATTGAAATAGGTGCTAACATACAAAGAAGAGCCATCGGAAAAATTGTTTGACATTTGGTTAATTAAGGGTTGTGAGTATATGTTGACATATCAAAAATTAATTGTCGAATTTGTAATTATAATCTATGTTGTTTTAATTTCATAATTTTATAATTAATGAACAAAAATAATACTTTATATTAAATCTATGATTTATTATGGGGGATAAAACTTTCATGAAACAAAGTATGGAACTAAGACAACAGAAGAATTGTTCATACAAGGCATGAGATTTGATTTCGAACATATGTGTATGATTCATGAGTCACTTCTTGCTTTGGGGGCATGTCTCTTTTCAATTTACATTCATGTATATTATTTATTTCAATTTTCATTATTCTCACCAATTCAGATAGACTCATTATAGTTTATTTTTATGTTTGTAGATGTAACTTCAAGAAGATCAAAATAATCGAGACAATCAACCAAATATTCAACAAAATAACCCAAGGCATGGAAGTAGCTAGAGCACTAAGAACAATTTTAATGAAGAATGATGACCAATATATTTGGATATCAATGGAAGTTGCAATTGCATTTTTTTAAATAATTGTTTGTGAAAATAATAATTTTTTGTCTAATGTAATGGACATAGTGTATTAATTTAAAGAAAATGGATTACTCATAAGTGTCCCATTTTTTTTATGACAAATACCATCTTATTCATATAATAAACTATGTTTTAATTTATTCTATTGTGTTGTTCAATGTCCTTATGAAATGTTACGTTGTTGATTAAATATATGGATGACTAAATATTATAATGAAGAGATGAAAAATATGATGACATAAAAAATTAATCCGAACATCATTTCCAAATTCACTAATCAAAATACAAGATATATGTAAATGTTCTAATAAATAATGGAATTACAAAATAACAATAATTGCACTATCACAGGTCGATGTTTCTCGATGTATTTTAATTATTAATCTCATCGATGCATTTAATATTAATAGTCGCCCATGTGTTTCATATGAAATTCACACTGATGCTTTTATGTAATCAATTAACACTAGTTTCAATATTAATTTATGTAACATCCTGGTCTTGCGAGCACATGTTATCGACTTATTCTTTGAGGACACTTGACTAGAAGTGATCTGGTTATAGTACATGGTTATTGGTTTCGCTTATGGATTCTTATGATGATGTTGATGGATTATGATTTTATGTTATTTGATATATGTGTATTGATAGATGTTATTCACGAGTTTCGTTGAGTTGTCCGGACAGTTGATGGATTGTGGATGTTGAGGGAATCAATGAACCACCATGGACTCTAGAATGAGTCAGGGAGTGGATTGTATTTATTTTAGTATTTCATTTATACATATATTCCATATGATCAATTATAGTATGATTTTATATATGGATCATTAACAATGTTTCGTTGATGGATGCATGCCCCATTTACTCCTTATGTGAATCTGCATCCATCAACGAAACACTGTCAATTATCCATATATAAAGGGGCCATCTAAAGGGGCTGCTCAATTTTGATGAATGTTTGCTAATCCGATTCACAGATGGAGTAAATGAGTTTACTTCTAATGAATTCTTGCTAATATGACTCACATAAAGAGTAAATGTGCCATGCACATAGACCAGATATTGAGGGAGAGGTGTGGTAGTGTCCCTGTTATAGCCTACTAGCACTGATGTTGTGCCTCAAATTGTAGGTTAAAGATTACCTAGTTCGATAGTTCCACGATGTCATGAGGAAACACTAAGACATTTTCTCATGAAGACTTCTAAGGGGTGTGCAATAAGGTGGGATCCTTATTCCTTAGAATTCGTTAGTCTCTCAAAAGGTCTCCTGAATGGAGTGTTGACTCCAAGGGTTGGAGAACTAACAAAACCAGTCAAAGGCGAGTGGAACCCTTGGAGCACGAGAGTGCATCCTGAAGGGCATGTCGTGTAATTTAAAAGGAAACTTGAGTCAAGAAATCTAGGTGGCCTAGAAAATAATAAATTAATTTGACATTGTCGGATTTAAAATAATTAATTAATGAGTAAATTATTAATTATAAATCCCTATAAGATTCTAATCCTTTTCCAAAAATAAATAAATTAAGCCTAAGTATAAGTTTTGTAAATAGCCTAAAATGAAATCAATAACTAAATCAAAATAGGAATGAGGAATATCAATTTAAGAAATTAAAAAAAAAGGGAATAATTCTAAAGAATTAATATAATACACATGTGTGTAGAAAATACCAATTTGGAATTTAAGATAAGAAAGGAATACAACATAAAAGAATAGGTGTATGCATAGAATGGTATCTAGAGTCGAGTTAACACTAGTCTAACTAGAATACGACTCCTATTTTAACTCAACTCAGACTTAGTAAGGCATCAATAATTAAATGAGAATATGGGGAAAAAAGAAACAGCTAGGAGCGAATTAAGGAGCCCTTTTAGGAAGGGTGAGGGAATTTGAATTTGAACTAAATTATAATATGTATTTAATTATACAACTTGGAGAGAAGATGGCAAGTGTAAGGGGGAAATAATTCTAAATTATTGAATTAAAGAGTGAATTAATTGTGCAAGTGGGGATGTGTCAATGAGAAAATTCTATAAAACAAATGGTCTAGATGAGAAATGGATCATAAGGGGTTATGGGTCAAGTTATGTTGTAGAAATTTTGATTGGTTTTACTTGTGAGAGTTGGGATACCCAGCTTGAGAGAGAGTGGTGGCTCTACCTTGTAAGGCAAGCTCAGAGCTAGAGTATTTCTGGTTATGTGGATGGCCCCTTTGCGGCTTAGGGGATAAGGAGGAAGAAGAGTAACCCTAGCATTGGTTAGGAGGTACAAGTGAATTCCTGACAATTAGCATGCTGGAGATAAGAAGGGGCATCATTTTATGAAGACCATCTTTGATCCCTTCGTCATTAAATACGTTATTTTTATTTGACAATTGTGTATTGTAAAAGATTAGATCATATATATAGTTTAGAAATTGTTGTAAATTGCATCATAATTTTTGTTATCGTTTGTATGTTTTATAGATGGTCGTATAGTGTGGAAGGTGAAATTATGGTAATTTTATCAACTTCAACTTCATAAATGAATAATGGTAGCTAGTTTGTTTTGTTTATACAAGGTGTGAAAACTCTTGGGCGCTACCATTAATGGGTTGCATATCAACAATTTAGATTAATATATCACTTTATATAGTTGCGGTAATGTCATATAATGACTCATGTAATTTTTATTCAAGAGAAGAATGGTGTGTTATATCCGGTTACGATACTTGAATGTATGTATGTCGGTTTCCTGACTTATGCGAAATTTGTCACATGATTGTGATTGTTTGTATAAATAACATATTCATACTAAGGACACATTGCTTATTAAATTTTGTACTATCGTAGTGATTGTACCAACCGTAAAGAAGAAATATGGTAATAATCCTTTGTATCAAGTGAATCTGACCCTTCGAAGAGCCCTCTAATCGCATAATTTACATTTGCAACCTACCACTCATCCAATTGATGGAACTTCTGTTAGTTTTATTCCATTGTATATTGGAAAAATCACCCAGCATACTCTACATTTTACCCAAAACTTACACTGCGATTTTATCCAGAATTTACACTGCGATTTTTCACCCAACTTACTCACCGTTTTTCATTGATCTTACTCTGCGTTTTTGCATGGAAGTCACTCAGCGGTTTTCATGAAACCGATATGTGATTGTACCTTGACTTACTGAATGTTTTTCATAAATCTTACTCTGCTTTTTTGCATTGAAGTCACTAAACGATTTTCATGAAACCGAACTGCGATTTTACCTGGACTTACTCATCATTATTCATAAATCTTACTCTGCATTTTTGCATTGAATTCACTCATCGATTTTCATGAAACTGATCTGCGATTTTACCTCGACTTACTCAACGCTTTTTTATTTATTAAACTTACTCTACATTTTTGCATAGGACACTCTGTGTGTTACTTGAATCTTGCGCTGAGATTTCACTTGAATCTTACTCACTACCCCTTCGCTTTCTCTTGAAAGGAAATTCTCAGATGTCTTGAATATTTTGAACTCCTAGGGAATCCCTTCTCCCATCCCTTTCCTTTGGATACAAACATTTTTTTAGATTTATGAGGGCGACATCAACCTACATAACCCATTTTTTATGATATTGTGGACCTTTCCATATTTATGGCTTTGAGGAGGGCAAGGATGGTGAAATCCGCCAAGAGGCTGTCGACAATCGATCCCCGTGATGGCTCACTTCCTTCCTCGAATCTACTTGGTTTTCTCACCTTTTCTTTTGCGATTGAAATTTTTTTAATTTCTTACTTTAGATAAGTAACTACTAGCATGCTACATTTACAAATTCTTACTTGGAAGTTGAAAACCATTGTTCGGTGTATAAGATGTTGGAAGAAGCTAATAAAGGAAACAATTATAGTCTTGATTTCCTAAAGCTATTAATCCATTCGTATAGTTTTGTATATAGATATGAAGGGGGTGAGATTACTTATAATTTTTTCCAATAGGTTGTAGACCCCTTTGTCAAATGGATATGCAAGGAACAAAGCCTCGGGTTCTCTTTTTGTTTTAAAAAGGGTTTTGTACTTCTTTAAATTTTTTAAAATTGAAATTAAGTTAGGAATGAATTCTTATATCTATGGCCTTAATAGATTGTTCTTCTTAATTTAAATTAGGGTTTAGCATCCTTGTACATCTCTAAGGTGATGACCTTCCTTAAATTTTCTTAGATTGATATGAAAGACCCTTAAATCCTTCAAATGATCTTGTTAAAGTTTTAATTGATACTCAAATAATATTGACTTTTTAAAACAAAACATTTGACTTTCTTATGGTTTTTTAAGAGGATCATTGACTCATCCATACATATTTTAAAGTTTGGATAGCATAATATTGTATGGAATAAATTATAATAATTCCTTTGAAGGGAGACTATTTGTATTCTTTTAGTTATATTTTAAATATGAAGAAGAATTATTATAAATAAGTAAACCTTTCATTAATACAATCATTGGATATAAAATAAATATATGGATAGGAGGGAAAGTTTCTAGTTATGGCTCTCACTAATTAGAATTTTGGGATCTTGAGATTTAATGGGTAATTTAATTAATCTGATTATATTTTGTTGATCCACAAGAATCAAGTTTATAGTAAGTTGGTAGAATTATTTTATATTGCAGAGTAATGGAAAATATAGTACTAGGGATGAAGGATTGATGTATGGGTTGTGAATTTTGTCCTTGATATATAAGGAATTGAGTATGGGCTATAAATTAGATTATGATGGTTATGTTTCAAGTTGAAGTTTATTGACCCACCTAAATTAGTCATTAATACCAGGATGGTGTTAAGTGATTAGATTACTCATGCATCTTGAAATTAATGTTGATGCATGATTAATTAAGTAATTAGATTACTCGCGCGCCTCAAAATAGTATTGATGGATGGTTAATTAATTGATTAGGTTACTCTTGCACCATGGAATTTATGTGTATGTATGATTGATAATGTAATTAGATTACTCTTGTGCCGTGAAAATACAATTGATGATTACTCTTGCACCATGAAATTTATGTTGATGTATGATTGATTAAGTAATTCGATTACTCTTGCGCCATAAAATAATTTTGATGTATGGTTGATAATCTAGTCTGGAGTTATAAATTGTGATTGATTAACGGGGGAATAGATACTTCCTTGTTCTTAGAACAATCTCCATCCATGAGACCTTAAATGGTCAGAATCAATCAGATGAATCATGGGCTTCAACACTGCTTATGTGTCCTAGAGGTCCTAACCATGCAGGATAGGTTCAGAGGGTAGTTCCTTATTACTCAATGACATGGTTGATTGCTTATTAGTATTTCTTTCAGTTGATCATGATGTGTTGAATTGCTTCTCTCTTCTATTTATGTGTTGATCATGCGTCATTTTTAATTTTTTTAATGCGTTGATTGTGTCGTTATGAAATTATGATGACGTGTCATTTGTGATGTTATTAATTATGTTGTGACAATTTTGATTTTCTAAAAACAAAGGGGGGGAATAATTCCCTTTTGTACATCACTAGTGTTGTCGTAATGGAGGGGCGCTACATATAGTATCAGAGCGGGTTCAGCCTCTTGACTTGAGATCATTACATCATCCACTGTATTAAAAACTTGATTAATAAATTATTTCTAATTAAAATTTGAATACGTCCATGTAGGTAATCATGGTTAGAGGACGTTATGGAAGTGGATGACGTGGTGCTAGGGGACAAGGTGCAACACCTCCAGTAGCATCCACGTCAGAGGGGTATAACCCCCAAGGAGAAGAATAATTCATTGAACAGGAGTAAGTTGCAATGGGGGATGTGGTTGGGTTGATGAGGTCCTTTCAAAGGATGTCAGAAGCCTTGATTAGCCAATTCGATAGAGATGAGGCCAGGTTGAATGTACCCAATGAGGGATTACAACGTTCTCCATTTGTCACTTGTAGCATCCATAGAGAACTTGATAAGGTAAAGTTTCTCGAGTCCATGGGTGTTGTGGACGGCTTAGCCACTGAGGCAGTGCTGGAGAACATGGTGATGTGCTTTGCACTTCATGACTACACCTCCAACATGGAGGTCCACATGGTGCTATTTTAGCTGAAAGGGAGTGCTCTTCTATGTTGTAAGATGCTGCTACATAAACTAAACATGGTTTTCGAAGATGTGTCATGGGAACTATTCGAGGAATAGTTATAGGAGAGGTATTTGTCATAGGAATTCATTGAGCACCAACTCAATGAGTTGAACTCCTTGCCACAGGGTGGTCATTAGGTGCTAGATTATGAGGCTTGATTCATGGAGCTACTTAGGTATGCTCCACATTTGAACACCAAGAAGATAAAGGTAAACAAATTTGTGTTCAGCCTTAACTTCAACATTCAGAAGAAGGTGATGATCCTAATGCCTCAGATGTTGCACGATGCACTCCAAAAGGCCCTCATAGTTGAGGAAAATATGACTAGTGAGGGTTAGGTCATGACTCCTACAAGACCAACTGGACATACGACATCAGGTTTGCACTAGCATAAGACACCAACCATACATACATCAGGGTATCAAGATACGTCTAGAGGATCCACGTTCACAACACCATGATGACTGACTCCTCAACAGAGGACTCCCTAAAGAGGGCCAGTGCATCATCAACAATGTCACCCACATCAACAACAATTTAGTCTTGTTCAGTAGAACAAACCAAGATCTCAGGCTGGTAGGCCAACAACTTCTACTTCGGGGACCAAGAGTATTGGGTCGAAGATCTTATGTCATACATGCGAAGAGCCACATTACCTGCGATATTGTCTTATTTAGAAGGCAAGAGAGGCTATATCGACAAGACACTCTACAGTTAACGATTTGTGAAAGGCCCATAGGATTCATTTCACAGTGAATAACCTCTAGGCCTAGAACTCGTCCACTATGATCGAGATGTCAGGTACCATCGCCAACCAAAATTTTAGGGTTTTGATAGATCCAAATTCTATAGAGATCTTAATTTTGGGTGCAACGCTAAAAATAATTAAGGTAAAGGCAGTCGAGTAGGACAAGTTTATATATGTAGAAATGGCTTCGAGTGCCAAACAAAAGGTTGGAGGAAGGGTTACAGACTATCGCATTAACTTGGGAGGTTTTTTAACAAAGGCCAACCTATATGTCACTATATTAGGATATTATGAACGACGTGATCAGTATGAATTTGTTGGAATCGCATGATGCGATACTCAACTATAAAATGAAACAGTGAAGTTTGACTGATGATGTAGGACATTGAAGAGTGATTATAGGAAAAACTAGGGAGTGTCCCTAAGGTTCATTTCTTCTTTACAACTATAGAAGAGCATGCTCAAAGAATGTAAGTTATATGAAATATTAACGCTAAATGAAAGGGGTCAGGCGAAAGGATTAGAAAACCTCCCAGTAGTACGAGAGTTTGCTGAAGTGTTTCCAAGAGAGTTACTAGGTTTGTCGCCTGAAAGAGAATTGGAGTTTACCATCAACCTAAAACTTGGAACTGAACTAATAGAAAGAACGCCTTATAGGATGTCAACACCTGATTTACAGTAGTTGAAAATGAAATTGAAGGAGTTGTTGGACTTGGGACTTATACTTCCAAGGGTGTCACCTTGGGGTGCACCTGCTATTTTCATAAGAAATAAGGATGGGTCGTGTAGACTTTGTATTGACTACAGTGAATTGAATAAGGAGATGATCAAGAACTAATATTCATTTCCAAGAACAGATGATTTGTTTTATCAAATGAAAGGCGCGATGGTGTTTTCCAAGATAAACTTGAGATCAGGGTATCACTAGTTATGAATTAAAGAGGAATATATTCCTAAGGCTGCATTCAAGATGAGGTCCAGATATTATGAGTTTATGATTTTACTGTTTGGACTAAGAAATGACTTGTTGGTGTTCATGAGTTGGATGAATGGGGTGTTCTGTGAATACTTGGACAAGTTTGTTCAAGTATTCATTGATGAAATACTAATATATTATCAGATGACAGAAGAACATGATGAACATTTAAGATTGGTACTATAGTGTTTACAGGAAAACAAATTATACAGGAAAGTGTCGAAAAGTTATTTTTACCAATCAAGGATTCATTACGTAGGGCATGTTATATATGAAGAAGGCATCATTGTGGATCCAACGAAGGTAGAGGATACTACGGAATGGCTTGGGCTGAAAAATAGACCAGAAGTATGCAACTTTATGGGTCTAGCAGGATATTAGTGACAGTTCATCGAAGTTTTTTCAAAGATAGAAAATATGATCATGGAATTAAATAAGAAAAAAAAGAAATTTTTATGGACCGAGAAATGCGTGGAAGCATTTCAAAGGATCAAGGAGATATTGACGAAAAAATTGATACTAAAAGCCCCCGACATGGAACAAGATTTCTTGGTATGCACAGACACATCCAAGGAAGGTTCAAGTGGAGTATTGATGCAATATGGTCAAGTGATTGCTTCCATCTCAATGAAATTAAGAAAGCATGAGGAGAACTACACAATGCATGCTTTGGAGTTATTGTCCATTGTGTATGCCTTGAGAGTATGGAGACACTATCTGATTGGATGAAAATTCGAGTTATATACAGATCATTGTGGATTTCAACACATATTTACGTAGAGTGACCTGGATGCACGGTAGAGGTGTTGCTTAAAATTACTTAGCGAATACAATTTTGATATTACTTACATAAAAGGAAGTGAAAAGAGTGGCATATGTGTTGAGTTAGAGACCATGCATATTCTTAGTGATACCTCTTCAGACGAATCTTCAAGAAAAGATTCTAACTATACAGTTCGACGATGATTGGTATAAAGAGGTTAAGGAAAATATTGGACAAGACACCATGTTGGTACCAAAGTTTGAAGGTTATACATTGGACAATGACGTATTGATAAGGTATAATAACCGGATTTATGTACCTCCTAACGAACAATTGAGAAGTTTGATCTTAAGAGAATCTCATAGATCAATGTACATGTCTCATCCAGGAGTCACGATGATGAGGGCAGACCTTAAGCCTTTATTCTTATGGAAAGGAATGAAATGAGACATAGTTATCTATGTAAAGAGATGTATGGAATGCCAACAAGTGAAAGTTGAGCATAGAAATTTGATAGGTTTAATATAGACACATGCTATTCCATAATCAAAATGGGAGTTCAATTAGATGGACTTTATTGTTGGATTTCCACTAGCGACAAGGAGACATGACTTGATTTTAGTGGTAGTTTACCCTGACGAAGAGTGCACATTTTATTCCAGTGCGTACGACATATCAGGAGCCATACATAGCTAGATTTTTAATGAGTGATATTGTAAGATTACATGGCATGCCAAAAAGGATCATATCCGATAGAATATCAATGTTTACATGAAATTTTTAGACTAGTTTCCAAGAGGATTTGGGGACACAACTAAAATTTCGTACAACATATCACCATGAGATAGATGGGCAGAAAAAAGAATGAACCAAATTTTGGAAGATATGTTGCGTATGCATGTGATGGACCAAAAAACCCATTGGGAATATTTCTTTCCCCTGGTAGATATTTCATACAACTACAACTATCAAAGAACCATTGATATGGTGTTGTTTGAGTTTCTTTATGGGAGACCATGTAGGACGCCATTGAACTGTGATCGACTTGAGGATAGGGTTCTAGTAGGACAATAAGACATACAAGAAATTGAAGAAAAAATGAAAATGATAAGACAAAGGATTAAAGAAGTGCAAGATCAACAAAAGAGTTATGCTGATGTGCATCGCGTTGACCGCAATTATGAAGCTGGCGACTAAATTTTTTTTGCAGGTGAAATTGTAAAAAAGTTTGATAAATTTTGGAAAGGGTGATAAACTCTCTCATAGGTTTGTGGGACCTTTTGAAGTTGTGGAAAAGAAACGATATGTGGCCTATCAACTAGCCTTTCCTGATTCTTTTAGGCATATTCACGATGTTTTTCATGTATATGTTTTGAGACATTATGTTAGTGATCCTACACTTGTGATTGGCATGAGTTATTTGCAGGTGTCGGACAAGGGTGCACTCACGGTGGAGAAAATATGAATTATGTACCATCACATTCGACATCTATGGCGTTGAACAATCGATCAGGTCAAGGTGCAGTGGGACAATTAAAATCCTCACTCTGCTACATGGGAGGACACATATGATATGCGTCAATAATTTCCTTACTTACTTGATAGATTAGAGATATAGATCTTGTCAGATACTTTTATTATTGAATTTTATATACTATACAACTTCGGGATGAAGTTTAAAACAAGACGGGGTGTATGAAACATCTATCTCTTGCAAGCACATGTTATTGTATAAATGTGGTGGGGGAGGTTTCTTTCCACCCACTCTTCCTCCACCTAAGTTGGCCATAATATTTTTTATAATTTCGTTATGGTATTCAAAGGATGAAGGGTTAAAAATTATTTTCAAGAATGGTCTAAGGGAAGAACTTGCTTCTTGACAGAACTCTATGGGTGAATTTTGTAGATCTTTTAAGGGTTATAGGGGAATATTTGAAGAAACATTTGAATCAACAAGTATATTGATTAGATTTAAATATTGGCTATGTCTATGAACAATAGAAGGAGATGTTTCTATAATAACATTACCTAAAGTTGAAGAGATTTGGCATTCTTTTAATATTTCTCTAGGTCACAAGATTTTCTAGATATGAGTATACTGGAGTTTTCTTACAATCCAAATTTCTTATATTGTATCTTTTGTTAGATTCGAAATATTCCTTCTATGAATTCCCTAGTGAAATACTAATCATCAAATTTCCAAGATGTGTTCACAATCAAGAATCAAAGATAATAATGTCATACCCTAGTCGAATATATCTTCAAATTTCATTCCCTCACAATAACACCATTTCATATGTTATCCCTCAGGATGTTTAGGATATCAATGGAACAATGTCAAGGCACCCTGGGGATAAGAGTCAGGGTAAGCCTTAAATCCACACTGACACACAAATAAAATTATGCAAAATTGGGTAAATCTCTCTCTCTCTCTCTCTCTCTCTCTCTCTCTTATAAAAATCTCATCCCACAAATAATCCTAGTCGAGATATTTAAAACTTTTAGCTCTAGGAGGAATTTTTCCATGAGTGTTTCAAAAAAAATAGTTTTAGGAGTGGGGAAATGCGGAATTAGAAGAAAAACATGATAAGAGTATAAGGCATCACAAAAAATGAGTATTATCTCTTATGGAAATAGAATAACCCCGTGAGCAATTAAGAATTCAATAGTTCTAACACATACAACATATCATTAAAACATGCATCAACCAATTAAACATATTCAAATATTCAAATTCATGGAGGTCCCCTCTACATATCATTAAACATATGAAGAAATGATAAGAAGTTGTCATTTCTAAGAGGAAATCAATTCAATATCATAAGAATACAACACAATATAAACACTACAAATTTCATATAACTTGTTGCTTGAGATTTTATTAATGGATATATGATACCAGAAGCCAAAATGAGAGGGGTGGATTTTATAAGAGAACATGCAAAAAAAGAGGAATAACAAACTGAAACATAATGCATATGATGAATGTCATGAAGCATGTACTCTTAATTATCTGTTTGTGCCTAAGGATGGTGATAAAAAATCTCTAGTTGTAAGAAACTCTTAAATTTTCCAAAGTGTCGATCCCTACAAAATGAAAATTATCTTTCTTTTATCCTCATGCTATTCTTAAAAGATACTTCTTGATTTTCATAAATCCATTACCTTCATTAATACAATTCTTATGAGTGGAAATATTCTGGCTAAAGAAATTCTTTTAGCAACTAAATCTTATTGGGTAAGTGTAACACTACTTGATTCCCCATGTCTCCCTAGAGAAATCTTGACACATTGACACATATAATGCCATGAATTTTCTAAGGGATAATCAATATTTTTCACATTTATAACCATTTCATCAAGGTTAGTCTATCTCTCATATGATGGTTGAGGAAAATGTTTGAAAACCACTTTCAAGTGATGTAAAATATCAAATTCCCCTACAAGCATCTCCATGATATCATGTCCTAGCAAGACTCCAAAAAAATTGTCAAACCATTTATCATTTTAACTTTTTTGTCCCAACAAATATGAATACCTATGGTGATAAATAAAATAGCCATCTCCTTATCATGGGGGAGGTAACCCAAGAATTATGGGATCTTTGAAGATTGTCTAAAATAATACACCTCCCCTGATATCTCTTGTGGCCTAATTTAAGAATTTTTTTAGGGACCTAACTTCTCATGTAGGTAGAATAATATATTTCCATGTAATAAAGGTTGAGACTAGTTAATAAGGCTTATTTAATAAATATGAACAAGTCAATGTAAGAAAAACTAATAGAATCTTCTACTTCTAGAAATATCTTCCTATAGAATGTTATTTAGAGGATATCATTAGTATAAATAAGAGTAGAGGGTATGAAAAGAACTAGTCTAGAGAATTATTGTAATAGAGCTCTACTCTGATGAAGGTTTCCCCATCAAAGAGGAAAGTGAACATTGGTTATTATAAGTAAAAATATTATTTGGGTGTTGTGGAATCCATCTCTCTGTTGTTTTGTTGTTATTCTCTATAATATATTTATTTTATGTTGTTGAATCCACTGTTATTCACTGGAATATTTGTTCTTATTCTATTATAATAGATATGGTACCTAACAAGTGGTATCAAAGCACCTTTCTTGGCAGAAACCGTGGGAGAATAATTTTGTTGGGTAGAGATGTATTCTGACTTCTTAGATCTGCAAATCTCTATCATTTAGAGAATAAAGCCGATATCAAGGGAGCATACATGTAGGAACTATAAGTGGTATTTAAGGGCACATTGTTGGCCACCCTTGTAAACCCTGTTGGTACCACTTCAGATGGTAGCACATAAGAAAACACATGTATACATATTTGTCCTAGATACCCTGAAGCCAACGAGAAAAACACTTGGGAAAATACTCTCTAGTATCTAGTTAGTCGGGCAATATGGATAAGGGAACAATTTAGCCTCCTTAGTTGGTTCCATGAGATATCGTTCTGAGTACTACTATTGGACCCCACACGTATATAAAAGATATATAGGATAGGGAAAACCCTTGTTTATAGAAACCCTGAATACCCTAACCTTTGGGATGAAAACAAAAACAAAACAAGCAATATCTATTGTTGTGCAACTGTGCCTCTTGCATTCTAGTTGAGAAATTCCTACATATTTGTTTTTGATAAGAATTTGGTCATTTTGTCACTAAAGTATTATTCATATCAAAGTATAACTCCACAGGATTAAGAAAAAAATAATTTGGGATCTTCCCGCCCCATTATTTGAGAACTATCCTGATTGCAATAGCACCTAT
Source organism: Picea engelmannii (assembly GCA_009831015.1). Lineage (NCBI taxonomy): Eukaryota > Viridiplantae > Streptophyta > Pinopsida > Pinales > Pinaceae > Picea > Picea engelmannii. Next base: position 12,946 of record ML815184.1, on the reverse strand, counting down.
CATTTTCTTGTGGACTCAACCCCTTCCCGAAACACTTATTTGACACTTATCACATTGCATTCCTTTCTCCCATTGAACATATTCATATATATCATTTTTCACTCTTTTTCTATGTTCCCACTTCCCCTCTTCCATTCTTGTCCTTCACCCATGTCCACCAATCGCAACCAAGAATTTATTCACCTTCAAGATGAATATAAATAGCACAATGTAGACATCCAAAGTCTGACCTGTGAAATGGCTTCCAATAATTTTCACTTGGACACCTTTGAGGCCAAAGTTATAGGTGAATTGGTAGAGGTTAAGGGTGATTTTTCCTCACTCACCCAGTGGTTGAAATATACCCTTAGCTCTCCCCCACTTGAAAAACCATCCGACTCTAAAGGTGAGAACTCTTCCGATAATATGGCCCTTCATTTTAGTTCCCTTCCTCATGAACCTCGTCTTCCCCGAGTTGATCTGAAAAAAATTGACGGATCTGATCCCATTGGTTGGGTCATTCAAATGAAACATTATTTCTCCTTGCATGGAATTACTGATGATCCAGGTAAACTTCGTTACGGTGTTCTCTATTTGGATCTAGAACATTTGGAATGGCGACAATGATGTAGAAATACTCGTGAGAGGTATGTTTCTTGGACTCAGTTTGAGGCAGAGCTATATGATCACTTTGACACTTACACCCACTATCTTGGTCATTTGACCAAGTTGAAACAATATGAAAAAGTGGAAGACTTCATATTTTCGTTTGAACACTTGGCTTTCAGAACGTAGGGCATGTTTTCTGCCTTCTTCCGGGAATGTTTTATGAGTGGCCTCAAAGAGGAAATTCGGGCAATGGTCCTCATGGATCACACTCATACTTAGTTGGCAGCTACTCAACATGATAAGGAATCCCAAGATATTTTCTATTCTCATACCCACAAATCTTCATTTTTTCCTTGCACTCGACCTACGAAACCTACCCTTCCTTCAACTCCTGTTAAGATCCAAAAATTAACCAAGGATGAAATGGCAGAACACCAACTCAAGGACCTTTGTTATAATTATGATATCATAACAAATAATTAGTCACTAACTGCATAGTGTAAATCATTAATCTATGATCCATATCCATGAGTATTAGTCGCAACTAACCAATAATTCTCATAATTTGAATAGTCCACTTTGCACTCATTGAGCATCACCCAATGCAATGAGTGTTAAGTGGACTATTCAAACATGAGAATTATTGGTTAGTTGTGACTAATACTCATGGATATGGGTCATATACTAATTACTTACACTACATAGTTGATCCAAAAAATGATATCTAATATGTTGCATTGTGAAAGCCCATCTACCCTAGATTTAATTGAGTGAAAAAATATTTTTCACCAAAGGTAAGTTTTGGCAAGATAAAATGTTAAAAATGAGCTCATTTTCCCATATGTGGGTCTAATTTTTACCTTTTTGGGTTTGAAATGATTTTTTTTCACCCTCGTCGAAACAAATCCCATCATATCTTCTATTTTGTGCTTTAAAAGTGTCTTATGATATTTTTATGATATTTTTTATCTTCTAGACTAGTGTTTATTATTATAGGACAAGAAGAACATATTTTTGGCCTTTTCTTATGGGGATCTTCAATGAAATCAAAGTTAAATGTTTTTGTATAGCATACAAAAATAGGTTTTTCCTTGCATTTTGATATTTCATGATTAACCATCATTTTCATTAACATTTTTCCTTAGGTTCAATCCCATCGAGTTGTGTGATTTCCTTCTCTTATCTTTTGTGGGTCGTAACTTGTTTGGTAGTCCCTACCTTGCATGGATTACCGTAATTAGCATTCCCTTTTCCATTTGGAACGCATGATGAATTATTTTCATAACCATGGTTGTCCATATTTATCCCCACCATGACCTAATATTTGGGACTCCATGCTTCTCTCTTATCTTTTTCTGGACATGTGCTGAAGGGGTTCTTATTATTTTTTGTTCCTTTATGACTGGACTCACTTGTTGCAACATGAATATATGTGTATTTTTCTATTATTAAATTCACTTCATTGTGCTTATTTCCATTGTAGTCACTTATGACCTTATCAATTTGCATATATTTACTCTATTTTGTGACATGTATCATTGGAGAAGACACATTTGTTAGTGGACATAACTTTCCCAACCTATTTTTTGGATTTGATTTGCATGGGTATATTCCATGTTCTTGGAATATAGTTTCATTCCATTGAGACACATGTTTTTTCCATTGTAGCATACTATTATCTCTTTCATGGTTTCTAAAACATGAACAAGTAAAAAATAAAAATTATACAAATAAGGGAAAATAATTTTGATCTTTGTTTGATTTAGATTGAGTGGTATTTTTCAGTGTTTTCATCCTTGAACATGGGACCTTTTATGTCATTTTATTATAGTAGGCATTTTCTATAACCTTGGGAGGTATACCATAATTTTGAGCTAGTTACGCCTATGATTGGTTATTCTTCTAGTCATTATATAGAATATTTCAGTGCCTCCAACATTATTTCTTCACATAATTGGTCTTGTTAACATCAATGTTACCAAATTAATCATCATGTCATTCCATGTGTTTAAGGGAAGTATGATCTTTAATCGACCATTCTACAAATATTGTGGACAATTCATATCGACCATCCCTAAATTATGTACTCGGTGGTTCCTTTATTCATGAAAAAATCTTATTTCTTGTTTAATGTTGATTGATGTCAGATACAATTATTTACTCCTTCTATGGATCTCTTCCTATCTATGCCAAATCATAATCTATGAACTAGGTTTAGAAATCTTGATAGTACCTTGGGACTTGTAGACATCAATGACAAGTTCACTCATGAATTATAACAATTTCACAGAATTAACCCATGATTGATTGACTCTACAATTGTTTGACATAAGCTCATTTATTGGCACTTTACATATGAACTATGTACCTTTGGGTCCATCTTCATTATTGGTGGGTCCCCTCACCTCCATTTAGAGTTTTCATAATAACTAGTAATCCTATGGTTCCTATCATTCTTGAAATTATATCATTTATTTTCATGATGTAAATTTATATGATCATGGAGATTGGAATGAAGACCTTGGGATAAGTGTTATCACCCCAAAATTGCTCACTAATACTATGTTCATGAGATTACTAGAATACACCATCAACATGTGCATCACTCTTGCCACCACATTCCATCTTCATCATACCTTAGGAAACACTTGGAAAAATATAATAGTAAAAAAAAACCAACACACTTTTTACCTAAGTGGGTTTCACTTCTAGAAATCATCCCCAAAATATGCAAGGGCATGTAGAACCTCCAATTTTAATGATTTTGCTTTGAAGTTTGTAGAAAAATAAAATACCCAAAAGTGGATTTATTAAAATCCTAAAAGTTTTTTTTTAACTTGACATGGTCAATAAATTATTATGATATTATGAGTGTGTCAATGGGTTTAACCAATATTTTCTTATAAGAAGAGAGATAGGTATTTTAATTTTACATCTATCCATCCACATGTAAGTACATGCTACCAACTTTCTCATGATATAATTTTTGCATCATCCAGGCTTCGTATATCTATAAGAGAGGGGATTCACCACACATTTTGGAAGAAAAAGGAACATCCTAAGGAGGAGGCCTTGGACCCACTTTCTTCCACCATGTTCTTTAGAGGTGACAATTTAATTTAGCATCCATTGGGTAATTAACTTTATCCACATTCTCATGTAAATTGTAAAGAAGAGAGATCTGCGATTAGGGTTTCATGCTTCAGCATAACCCCTCCCCTTCATCTTCCAACCACCTCTGAATGCACCTACCACATTCTGCATAGGATTTCTGACTGGATTAGCAGAACGAATGCAGAAGGGGGGGAGAAAGCCCCATCATATCGCAATATTGCAACAAAGGACCCCGAGAATGTTTGTGCACGCTGGATGTCCTTTGAATCACCTCTGTACTTGTGAGAACGATACCTACAGGAAGAAACACATGGAAGAACAAGCATGAACATGGATGCAGAGACCTCACATCTAAAAGAAGCTCGGGCTTGGATACCAGGAAAATGCATCCTGCAAGACACTATTGTGCCCCAATACGTCATAAAGAGCAACATAATAGGTGAAAAAACTCATTTCATGAGAGACCACGCCCTCATAGGTATGTTCTTAGACCTCTAGACCTTGGAAAGAGGCCTAGATCGATGGATCAAAGCCTGGTGGAACCCCAAGGGGGATTACGAACTCCAACGGAGCTCCAAAGGGTTCTTCATAGTCATATTCTACAACTTGGAGGACAAAGACCATGTCTTCGAAGGAGGACCCTATTTCTACAAATCGACGAGACTCTATTTGCGCTTCTGGACTGAACTGTTCTACCTAGAAAAGGAAAACTTTGCCTATGCCCTGGTATGGATCCGCCTTTATTATTTGCCTCATGAGTTTTGGTTAGAAGAAATTTTATGAGGAATCCGCAACACTATAGGAAATCATGTGAAGTCTTCAAAAGCTACCAAGAAAAGGAAATACACCTCATATGCCAGAATATGTGTCTACATGGACATATCCAAAGCCCTCCCAAGGACGGTTACCCTAGAATACCAGGATAAGGAATGGGCTCAAACCATAGACTATGAAAACATACCATTCAGGTGCTGAAAGTGTCATCAGCACAAACATCTCTTCAGATACTACCCTCTAAATGCCCCACCCCCACCCCCCCCCAAGACAACAAAGGAAGGAAAACCAAAGGATGGATTCACTTAGGTGTAGAATCGCAGGAGGCAAATGCAGAAGAAGCTAGCTACCAACAATGATAGGAAAAATCCCAAGACCTACTCCTTCTAAGCTGTAATCAAACTCCCAGAGGCAGAATATGTGGAAAACCCTCATAAGGTGATGGGGCTAGAAGGAAACAATAACAGGGAAAACTAGCAACCAAAGGAGCACCCGACCCCGGGGATCACAGGTGATCCACAGATCTTCCCAGACTCAATAAAAGAACCAAAAACGTTAGAATACACAGTCATGGAAATGGATGAACATGACCTAGAAGGAATAGACCTAGACAGACTTGAAGAAGCACTCAACAAAAAAGACTTGCAAACCTTATCGGAAGATCAGCTGAGAAAATTAAACCAGGTCTTTTTGGACTCATTAGCAGGGGCCACCATACGACTAGGCATCGGAGGATATCCAAACTCAGACAAGATAAGAAACCCAAAGGAGAACAAAAGACGAGGCAGAAAAATGGTGCAGTAGCTCATAAAGGAAGCTGGTAACTACATGATCAACTCAGGATAGATACACAATCTCTCAGAGAGCTCCTTTTCCCACCCATCAAACTGTTAACCATGAAGGTAATCACTTGGAACATCAGAGGCCTAAATGGAATATCCAAGCAAAGGATTCTCTGAAACTGTATCAAAATGGAAGACCCGAACATCCTCCTTCTCTAGGAAACCAAATGCGCAGGGAATTCCATGGAAGAAATACTCAAAATATGTTGGCACACTTGAAACACATACCATACAGACTCGAGAGGCACTGTAGGTGGCCTGGCTATCCTCTGGAACCCAGATATGGTCATTCTAGACCAAGGTTTTCCCACTTCAGGAACTCTCACAACCCACTATCGGGCCATAGGTTCTAACAAAGATGGGTTGATCACTAATTCCTATGGACCACAGAACCTCCAGGACAAAGACCTTTTTCTTCAGAACATAGCCTATATCAACTCCATAGTCGAAAACTAGAGGTGGATTATTGGGGGAGACTTCAACATGATCCTCACTATGGAGGAAAAAAGAGGTGGGAAGAAGAGATTGGAACAAGACAACATAAAATTCCAGGAGCTCTTAGATCAATAGAAACTGGTAAATATTGAAAAAGGAAATGGCACCTTCACCTGGACTAACAAGTGATCGGGGCCCCAACAAATCACTTCTAGGATAGATCAATTTCTTCTCTTGGAAACCCTTCTCTTGGAAGGCCCCCTAATAGAGTCCAACATCCTCCCCAAAGCAATCTTGGACCATTGGTCGATTCATCTTTGGGTTGACACTACGACCACCCCGAAGCCTAAACCCTTTATATTTTAAATTTTTTGGCATTCCCATTCGGATTTCCAAGAAATGGCTCGTCATTGGTGGAACATAGCTGAAATCTAGAAGGAAACCAAAATGTATTTCTTTCAGCAGAAGATTAAATACTTCAAGCAATAAGTGCGAAAGTGGAACAAAGAAGTCTTCAGAAACATCTTCCAAGAAAGAAAAATTCTAGAATATAAACTCGAAGCCCTACAGATACTAGATATTCAAACCAATTACACCTCAACTCAACAACAAGAGGATCAACATATCAAGCAACAACTAGAAGAAAGGCTTAAACACGAAGAAATTATTTGGAGGCAGAAATCCAGGATCTAATGGCTTAAAAAAAGGGGAAAAAACACAAAATTATTTCACCACTCCATGATTCACATGCGCTTTATCGACTACATAACAAAGATAGAAAATTCTCAGGGCAACACCTTGCTTTCCCACTAGGACATCACGCAGGAGCTCATTGGATACTACAATGATATCATCTCAGAGCCCCGAGGGGATTGCTATGAGGAAATCAAAAGAGTGAAAACTAACATCCATACATTCATTACGCAAGAACAAAACGAGGCCCTCGTGACTCCCAAAAGAAAGGATGAAGTCAATCAGGCCATACAAGAGCTACCCACAAGCAAGGCTCTAGGTCTAGACATCTTCACAACAAACTTCTTCAACTCTTATTGGCCAATGTTAAGGGAAGAAGTCTGGAAACTTGTTGAATAATCTCATAGCTCTGGCAAGTTCCTCCCAGCCCTCAATGCCACCTTCCTCACCCTTATACCCAAATATGAGAGGGTCACCAATCTGAAGAATTTCATATCCATAGCGCTTTGCAATGTGATCTACAAAATAATCTCCAAAGTCATAGCTCTAAGACTCAATACAATCCTCCCCTTCATCATCTAAAAGGAGAATTTGGGTTACATTGAAGGAAGTCAAATCATGGATAGAATCATTCTGGTTCACGAAATCATCCACTTGCTTAAAAGCAAACACACTTCATATATTCTTCTAAATCTTGATTTCTCCAAATATTTTGATAAACTATGTTGGAAATACATAAGAGTTGTCTTAACAACCTTCTTTTTTAGTACCAACTAGATAGACTGGATCATGAACCTCCTCACCTCAACCTTCTTCTCAATACTGGTCAATGGAACCCCCTCCCAACCCTTCTCTCCCTCTTGGGGAATCGGGCAAGGAGACCCTCTTTACCCCTTCATCTTTGTAATAATGGCAGAGGGCCTGGGATGCTACATAAAATCCTCCATTGAAAACAGATCCCTGGAAGGACTCCCTCTCCATGGGGTTCAACTTGTGGCCTCACATTGTCAATTTCTAGATGACACAATGCTCATGAACACCCCCACTTCCTTCAACTTGGATAAATCGTAGTTGTTCTTCTTCAACACACCAGAGGCCATCCAACAAAATATCTCCCAGATATTATCTAGCATGTTTTCACCCTACCAACTCAATACCTAGGCCTTCCACTTTCAGACTCGGCAACTCGCAACCTCTCCTAGGATCCCCTCCTGCTCTCCATTTCTAACCGTCTCAGCACTTGGACCTTTTTCTCCCTCAACCTCCTAGTAATAACCACCCTTATAAAATCCATTCTCCAAGCCATTCTTGCCTACCTCTTTTTAGATCTAGCCTCCCCCCAATCTGTAATGAAGAAAATTTGGAATCTACAGAGGAACTTCCTCTGGCATGGTCACAACCTAGAAAAGAAATGGGCTCTAGTTAGCTAGGACAAAGTCTGTAAACCAAAATATCTAGGGGGCCTAGGAATTTCTAACCCTGGAAAACTCAACAACACAATGGGAGATAAAATCTGGTGGAGATAGATCAAAACCCCCACAAAAATCTGGGCCAAGCTCTAGAATCACAAATACGCTCCAGATACTCAACAAGATCACTGGATTAGGATGCAGGACAAAATACAAGGCCCTAACATCTGTAACGTGGTGTGGAGGAATAGACCACTTATCTAGGAACATGCCTTCTGGGAAATCCGCAATGGTCTAAATTACTTGTTCTATACTAACTCCTAGCAACAACTTCCATCCCTCCAGTCAGAATAAAATCTGTTGCACTATGAAAATCAGATACAAAATCTTACCACTTCTAAGGTAGCCAACATGTGGGTTCCCACCCCAAAAAAATATCCCTGGAGAACTTGGAAATCCATGCATTAGGATTTACAGGTAGAAGAGAACTGCAACCTGCAAAATTTGACACAAGCAATCTTGCCACAAAGAATTTGTACAAGAAATGATCCCTACATTCTACACTGGGGGAACTCACCTCATGGAAACTTCACTCTCAAAGAAGGATACACTCTACAGGAAGGTTTCCAATCTCTGCCAAAGGACCTGATCTGGACCGCAGTCTGGAAATCCAAGTTCTGGCCTAAAATATCAATGTTCCTCTGGCTCCTTCTCCAAAACAACATCCTCACCTGGGACAATATCTAGAAAAGAGGCTTTATTGGCCCCTCGATTTTCCATCTCTATCATCAGCAGGTAGAAACTATGGATCACCTCTTAAATAACTGCACCATTAGTGAATAAATATGGGAGCACACCACATAGCTCCTGAGAATATCAAATTCAGATAAAGGAAACATAATATACACAATCAAAAACTGGGGATCAGGTCCGTACGAAATCCAACTACTGAACAAAATCTGGCAACTCCTACTAGGTTTCTTATTTTGGAAACTCTAGAAAGAAATAAACAAAAGAATCTTTCACTCACATCCCTCCTCCTCAGCCAACAGCTGGTATACCATTCACTCTCACCTTCAAGAAACCCTCCATCTCCATCCCTGGACCAAAGAATACCTCCCCACTAACCCTGGAGAGACCTCGATCTTCAACTCTTGGGGCTCACGCTCTCATCCTCTACTTCCCCTCCCCATCTCCCCTTCTCTTCCCTAACCATCAACCCCTCAATATGGTCTCTCCCTCCATCAAGGTTCCACAAAATCAACTTCGACATAGCTTCTAAAGGAAATCCAGGCCCTTCTGGGGTGACAACAGTGATAAGGAACAACCAAGGCCGTATCCATAGCATCACAGCTGAAAATCTGGGCTTCGACACAAAAAAATCATCAGAAATATAGGGTCTAATTAGAGGATTTAAACCAGCTCAGGGCCACATTCTCACTTTCCTAGTTATCGAAGGAGACTCAAAAGTCATAATTGAGTTGGCTTCCAAAATACTCAATGAAAGGAATCCGAAAAGGATCACCCCCAACTGGCGCTTGTTGGGTCCCCTCCACAACTTTCAATCAATCCTCAAACCCTCTCTAAATATTATCACCTCTCACGTGATACGTGATGCAAATAAAGTGGTAGACTGACTATCCAACACAGGAGTGGACCTCAAGAAACAAATTACCCTCACAAATACCAGGAGGGCCTAGAACTCGACTATCTGGAGTCATTGCAAAGACTTGGTCCAAAGGGACCACCGACATTGTGATGGGGTGCCACATGGAAAGATGAGGGGGACAATTGGATCGGACTAGGTGAGGGATTTATTATCCCAGGCCGTCACCCCCACAACAATAACTTCCCATGGCTTACACCATGCAGAGAGTTAATTTAGTGCACTTGGTTGAGCTCTTAGATGGGCGATCAAGCAAGGATTCTGGTACCAACTACTTGTAGAAGTCTTGTCGACCATCAATGGTGATGGGAGAGGAATCTCCATCTCCTCAAAGTGTTAAAGGGAGCCATGATATACATTTCTATTTGGTTTTCACCTAGTGTTCTCATCCGAGAGAGCTCTTCGACCCTCATGATCTTCCTGGTATCACTGCTAGCACCTTGTGCATCCTCCTGGACTCAAATCACCACCATCTTCCCCCCATAGCCCCCTCTCAGCCCCTCCATACCCCTACTCCTCCCATCATGCCCTGAGAGCATGGGAAGCCCAAGAGGGGTGCCAGAAAAACAAACTCCCTCAGTCATGCCACCGGACTCACTGCCTCTCAACGTGCTCTTATTGCTCACTTCAGTCGTTCCCATAGCACCACCAGGATTACTAAGACATCCATGTGTGAGCCAAAAATGGAGACCACGTCCTCCTGGACGGACTCTCCACCATCGCCTCTACACTATAGCCATAGCACTGTGAAAGAAGAGGTGCCTCCTCCACCTTCACACGTCAGCCTCACCATTATGAAAAAGGAGGCCCCACCTCTAGCCTTGAATCTTGGCCTGAGCTTAGTGAAAGTGATAGTGCCACCCTTATATGTGTGCCTCCCCACCGCCACCAACCTTCTCTCCCCCCCAGTTCTCAAGTTGGGAAAGCCTTACTACGGGGACAATAGTTGTATCGTGGAGGAGGAAATCCCTCCTAGTTGGTAATTGACAAAAGCAGGAAAGGATTGAGCTACGATGGAAGACGATGAAATGGATAAGGGAGAAGAGGTCTCGCACTCTACCTATCATTTGGAAGAGGAGAATCTTGATCTCCACTACGACATCCGTTAGCGACAAGACGAACAGGTGCATGGTCAGGGGGTCATCAATCAACGACTGGACATGTTGCTCGAGGCATTCATATATGCTCCAACACAATCCTGTTGTCCAACATGCAAGAAAAGATCCATCCCGTCATACACCATTCATGGACATCTAGGTTCTCCCATGGCATGATGCGGCTCATCCTAGATACCATCTTTTTGTCAATTTCAGTCATAGAATACACAGTGTTAATATAGTTTTCACTCCTTTTGGTTGTGCAATTATCTCAGTAATGGTGGCTTTGAACGAGGCAAGCCCTAGGCTAGATTGATGAAACGGGGTTCCTGCAGACACTAACAATTCTCTGCACAATTTTTGTAAAAGTTGTGTAAGGTATGACAGACTCAAAACTGCTTGGAGCCACCTATTCTAGTTTCCCTCATGTGGTGGAACAGGTGGCTGCGAAGCATTGCAAAGTTGTAAACTTGTGATTTAATATAAGGTCTCTCTTTTTTATTTACAAAAAAAAAACTTTATCCACATTCTCTTAAATCTGTCTACGTCATTTTGTGGCTACATTTTCCTTTATTTTCTTTATTTCATATGGTAGACTATGGTTTATATGGTTTGGATCTACTTTTAAAGTACAATTTTTATATATTTACTCTATATTTGTCTATATGTAGAACACAACTTCTAGGTCTAGAATTTTTCTTGCCTTTACTACATATTTCTAACAAAAAAAAGTATGAATCGACTAGGAATACAACCTATTTATCATCTATGACTGTGGGTGTGTCTTCAATACTCCACACCCTCTTTAATTTTTTTTAATTTTTTTGAGTTTTTAGGCCTATTTTTTTTGTTGTTCCTTTATTGGATGTGTATGCAAGAAACCATGGATTAAAATCCTTAATATCTACCTCAAAGATCATCTGTCAACTATAGAGAGAATTAGAGGTCCTAATTCACATTCCAGGGTAACATTTCCATTAACTAGTGTAATTTGTGGGAGAATTATCTACACAACCAATACACTTTACTAGGTCAATTTTTCGAAGGCATCCAAATCTCCATTTTTCAATTTTTAGGGATGTGTTATGTCTTTATACCTAATTTCACTCTTTAGAATTGTCAAGCTATAGATAAAGTGTTTCTTTAAAAATATCTTTAAAATTTTCAAGCTATAAATAAAGTGTTTCTTAAAAATATCATACTATTGAGAAAGAAATACTCCTAAGGTCATTAGTTCCTTTTATTTGTTGGTTTCTTGCAAATTTCACTTTCATATTTTTGTTAAAGTAAGCTATAGGATATGCTAATTTACCAACACTCACCATGGATATAATTTGTTTTTTAATTAGATGAACAACTTTCATAATTTCTTTATGAAAGGTGTGAATTTTTTTTATGAATATAATTTGTTTTTTATTTAGATGAACAACTTTTATAATTTCTTTATGGAAAGTGTGATTTTTTGATTTTTTATTAGATTTGTTTTGTATTTTCTTACCTGCAACTCAAAGATTCTCTCATAGTAGCTGCATTGTTAAGAGATACGAAAATTAGTTGTTACATGTATCAAAAACCTGTAGTTTTAAATTTCTTATATATATATATTTTATACAAAAGAAAATATCATTATATAACCATATAAAAACACACTATGAATATGAATGAGGCAATGTTAACCACAATGATCTTCGACCTTTATCTTCTTAAAAAATATATATGCATATCATGTCTTCACTTAGCTCATAAAACAAATAAATCAGTCATAAAGACATAACCTCGTCACAAAACCTTAATCATTGACCATTTTATCAAAACCCTACATCACATTACTCCCTTAATCTTAATAAAAACATCTTGTAATAAAATATGGTCCATATCTTATTATGAAATTCTTTACATATTTTTGAAATAATTTAGTTTTACTGTAAAAATTATAACTTTTCATTATTTAGTTTATCAATTTATTTTGAAAAGAAAAATATTGTTTACTCATTTATATACATAAATTTAATGATAAAAATATATGTTACATGTTCAATATATTAAAATATAAATCATATAATAATAATAAAACATATATCCAAATTTTCAACTTCTGGAATAAAAATAAGTTATATATCGGACTTATCAAAATTTTCAAACTCCCAAACACTTTTATGAAATATCATAAGGGGTTTATGAATATCAAATTACATAATATTTCAGACGCAACATTTCAATCATGTCAAACATCTAATGGACATAAAGCAACATGTGAGAATGTGAAATAGTGAGATGTATGAATAGTTGAAAATTTCAGTTGTCGGAATGGTAAGTAGAATACAAATT
>ML815183.1:91773-111392 GCA_009831015.1 Picea engelmannii | reverse complement strand
AAGGTCCTGGTGAGAGCGGCTTGCTGCCGAGGGCAGGTTGCGTCATAATGCAATGGGTTTATCTCATAAGTTCAATGATGCTTTCTTGAATCCCTATACCTCAACCCCCTAATTTAATATTCATGTGCCACTCCTACTCAAAGGAATCCATTTAGGTTAGCTTTTGGTCATTTTTAGTTTTGTTCCTTTTAGTTTAAGTATTGTTTTGTAGTTTTGTTCATTTTATGTAGAGTCATTCTTGTCTTGAGTCAAGGTTTACCCACATTTTACTCCCTATTCCAATTTTTTCAAGTCATGATCACACATTTGTGGTATAGGAAGATTTATTCCAGTTTTTTAGTCTAGGACACCTTTGTGGTCCAAAAATAGGCATTTGTATCCAACTACATCAATCCAATTTTTGAATATGTTTTTCTTCCAATTGATTCAAATTTTACTACATTTACACTCACTAGTGTTGGATTTTGAAGTTCTAGGAAGTGTTAATGATTGGTGACATCAACCCAGTCAAGTAAAGGGAATGGATTTCATTGGGTTTGGGTAAAATACATGGGATTAGGTTGATAGTTGAATGCACCAAGTGGCCTTTTGGGAAAGTTGGGATCGTTTATGTGTCACTAATTCACAAATTTAATTACTAATTACATCGAGAAGGGAAAATTCTACATTTAAATACTTCACATGCATAAAGGGATACCTACCTATTGAGTAGCATAAGTGAACACACCGACAACTGTGAGGGAAATACCAATCCGAGGTTGCCTAAGTAACCTAAGTCGTTTGGAATAACTCACCCTGACGGGTTTTACGGATCCATTGGCCAGTAAAGGGATATAATGTAACTGTAAAATAAAATAACTAACATAATTATCTACTATGTACATTTATGTTCTATATATACAAAGTGTACAAATATACAGATTGCAAGATTTGCGAAAAAAACTTGGAAACTAAGTTTATAAAAGAGAACCAAATCTTAGGAAAAAATGTAAAGAGATCTAAGACTAATTACTAATATGATTTTACCTTTGAAAAGAAAGGAAAAGAAAAGAGTGAATGTAGATGATAATGTTCTGAATTAGATAAGAAAAGTATTTAAGTTTAAAGGTGAATCTACCTTCACAAATCAAATAACAAAAAGAAGAAAAATTACTAACCTAGAACTGCCCAGTGTTAAAAGAGAAATTGTGGTTGTGTCTTCCCATACCAAATTGCTCCTGCAATCTGTCTGTTTAGATAAATCTATAGCAGATAGTTGTATAATTCTAAGATTGTTAAAATGTCAAGAGAAAGTCACTTCACTTTGACAATTCAGATCTCATTCATATTATTGAAAGGAAAACATTTGTATTGTTAATCTCAGGTGAGGATATAAATGACCATTTACATTAATAAATAAATTTCCATTGAATAAATATAGCTATGCAAACTCAAAATATATGAACAAATTCAATACAGTTCAAGATTTGCACCAAGATAATACAGTCACATGAAACTATACAATTTGGAATCATGGACTTTAAAAAGATTGAAAGAATTAACGTATAGATGATAATAATGAACCATGTATTGATCAAACAGTCTAAAGCTAATTTTAATCAATTCATAATCAATTACTTTGAACAATATAAATCATAACACCAAGATATTATAATATGAACATAACTCTTTAACGTGTCGGACAAAAGCCTTGGTTAAAGCACGATTTTATATCCTTCAATAAAATATTCATGAGTCGAACTCCCCAAAAGTTTCACCCTATATCTATCAAAGCTAATAGAGTATTTAAAAACCACAATGATCTACTTCTCATATCCATAGGTTAGAGGTAAATCTTAAAAAATAGAGTGATTTTAAAACTACGTACTAATATGAGCTTATAATGATAATGTTTACAACAACTTATGAAAGTTGTTATAACAATCATTCAAAAATATTCTAAATTGAAAAAGATCCTACTTTTAAAACATAAGTACTTCATAGTCTTCCTTAACCAAAAAATGCACATGACATCTTCTCATTCCTTTTTGAGACATGAAAATAAAATTAAAATCCAATTAAAAATCACATTAAATTAAGACAAGCTACACAATCTTTGATTATGTAGCTAGTCTAAAAACAATGCAACAACCAATGCTTAACAAACAAATCAAATAGAAATATAAGCATATATTTATTTACCCAAATTAAACATTGGAAAATGAGGATTCGTGCATCTCTGATCTCATAATAGCATTGACAATGGTTGAATTCTTAATAATAATATCTCCATACTTTCTGGATTTATTGTTTGCGTGAGGAACACTTTGTTGTATTTCAAACCTCAACTCCCAATTTTCTCTTTCAAGATCCATGTTCTGCATCATATCTTGATTAAGGCGCATTCCCAGGTATGGGATGTATGTGTAATACCTCTAGACCCACGCTAAGAATTATTCACAACATACAGGTTCCAAATTCAAGAGAGATTGTTGGTGGTATGAGTCTGAGGAATTTTCTTGTACCAAATTATCCTTTAGATTAGCTCAGATTCCTGAGAAACCCTCACATTCTTGGAGAAACGAGGGACGATTATTCTTAGCAGAGTCTCAACTTGTACCTTCAACCAAGTTTTTATCATCTATCATAATCGTTTGAATGGGATCGTTCCTTCGTTTATCCCTATCACTTATCATTCTAGACAAGATATGGCCATTCCTTTTGTTTTTAAAATCGACCTCACAGACCTCCTGTAAATGCCCATATTGTTTACCCCATTCTTTATGTTTCTCCCTAACTACTGGTCTCACAGATTGTGAATGATCATAAAAATTTAACGATTGATTTCTCAAATTAGTAAGGAAAACTTCTAAAGGTTTCTTATGCACAAACCCATGTCTTTTGGGTGTCGATCTCTCCCTAGGAAAAACACCTCTTTGGGCATCTGTTGAAATGATGGGATCATTTTGTATCTGAATCTCAATTCAAAAATATTGAGGTGAATTAGGTGAAGCCTTGGGAGAGAAAGGATCTTTATCACCCTACGTTAAATTTCACTCAAAGAAGAGAAATAAAAAACAACACACCACAAACTAGATATTTACAAACTAACCTTTTACAAGTGGATTACGAAAAGTACTTTTTGAGGGCCTGACCATTTATTGGAAAAGTATATAGCTTTCCCTTCGGAGTTTGGAGAAGAAAATAACTAGGACTGGGTTTTTCTTTAACAATAAACGGTCCCAGCTACATATTTTGAAACTTAGTGTGTTCCCCTTTATCTTCATGTGCCTTATCCCACCTAATAACTAGGTATCCTACATTGAAGTTTCTATCGGAGGATGAATTCTCATCAAACCAATGTTTGAAAATTTGTTGATGTTGATATAATTTATGTTTAGCCTATGTTCTGGTCTCTTCCAGTTTAAGTAAAGCGTTAATTCAACTTTCTAGGGAGGGGCATTCCTCCTCCTAAAACGTTTTGGATAAATTAAGTGATGGTAACCGGACTGTGGGGGGAAGGATAGATTCTCTTCCATACACAAGGAAGAAAGGGGAGTTATCGATGGTTGCTTTAGGGGTGACCTTGTTATCCCATAGTGCATTAAACAAGGTCGTGTGCCAATTTTTATGATTGTTCGACACTTTTCTTTTTAAGATTTTGATTAAATTTTTAGTTGTTGATTCAACCAAACCATTGCCTTGGGGGTAATAGCTGGTAGAATATTTTAGCTTGATTCATTTTTCTAAAGAATAAACATTCATTTCCAATGAGGAAAAATAAGAAGCATTGTCGAAAACCAGACATTCTGGTATCCCAAAATGCGTAATGATATGAGTTTATAGGAACAAAATAACTTGATTAGTGTTGAACACTCTTAGAGGCATGGATTTAGACCACCTGATAAATTAGTATGTTGTCGTAAGAATGTACTTATGTTGATGCGAAGAGGTTGGGTTGATCGGCCCTATGATATCCAGGCCCCATTGTTGGAATGATGCATCGATTGTAACAGACTCCAAAGGGAAAATGACTTTCTTCACTCATCCTGCAGCCTTTTGACATATTGTGCATTTGTGGGCTATGGAATGGGAATATTGAAATAGCATGGGCCAATAGTACCCATCTCTAAGGAATTTTTGAATGGTTGATTCAATGCCAAAGTGACCTCCTACAATACCACAATTCAATTCAACCAATACATTTTTAGATTCTTCCTATTCCAAGCAGTGTAACAATACACTATCAATATTTTTTCTAAAAAGCACATCATTAATTAACTGAAAAGGTGCAGATTTGAGCCTTAGTGCTTTTCTCCTTTTGGGTTCAATATGTTGTGGCATAGTTCCATGTATCAAGTAAAACTTAATATCATTACACCAGGAATTTGGCATAGTTTGTGTATAAAAGATTTGTGTTTCATCAGATAATGTCTCATTCTATAAGACAAGTTCATTATTAGGTGGATTAACTGAATCAACCACAGCTAATTTACAAAGACCTTGACCTCTAAAAATTTGGGTTGGTTTAATCTTGAGATCATATTCTTTAATAGAGGTCATCCATTCATCCCTCTTATCCCAGGTGCATTTTTAACTAATAAATTTATTACTGCAGGGTACGAGACAATGACTTTAGCTCTAGATTTCAAAATATAAGGTCTAAAGTGTTTTACTGCTTTAAAAACAACAAAATCTTTTTAGTCAGCTGCAGGATAGTTTAAAAAGATTGAAATAATTAACGTATAGATGATAATAATGAACCATGTATTGATCAAAGAATCTAAAGCTAATTTTAATCAATTCATAATCAATTACTTTGAAGAATATAAATCATAACACCAAGATATTATAATATGAACATAACTCTTTAACTTGTCGGACAAAACCCTTCGTTAAAGCACGATTTTATATCCTTCAATAAAATATTCATGAGTCGATCTCCCCAAAAGTTTCACCCTATATCTATCAAAGCTAACAGAGTATTTAAAAACCACAATGATCTACTTCTCATATCCATAGGTTAGATGTAAATCTTAAAAAATAGAGTGATTTTAAAACTACGTACTAATATGAGCTTATAATGATAATGTTTACAACAACTTATGAAAGTTGTTATAACAATCATTCAAAAATATTCTAAATTGAAACAGATCCTACTTTTAAAACATAAGTACTTCATGGTCTTCCTTAACCAAAAAACACAAAAGACATCTTCTCGTTTCTTTTTGAGACATGAAAATAAAATTAAATTCCAATTAAAAATCACATTAAATTAAGAAAAGCTACACAATCTTTGATTTTGTAGCTAGTCTAAAAACAATGCAACAACTAATGCTTAACAAACAAATCAAATAGAAATAAAAACATAGATTTATTTACCCAAATTAAACATTGGAAAATGAGGATTCGTGCATCTCTAATCTCATAATAGCATTGACATTGGTTGAATTCTTAATAATAATATCTCCATATTTTTTGGATTTATTGTTTGCACGAGGAACACTTTATTGTTTTTCAAACCTCAACTCCCAATTTTCTCTTTCAAGATCCATGTTCTACATCATATCTTGGTTAAGGTGATTCATAGGTATGGGATGTTTGTGTAATACCTCTGGACCCATGCTAAGAATTCTTCACAACATACAGGTTCCAAATTCAGGAGCAGTTGTTGGTGGTATGAGTCTGAGGAATTTTCTTGTACCAAAATATCCTTTAGATCAACTCGGATTCCTGAGAACCCCTCACATTCTTGGAGAAACGAGGGACGGTTATTCTTAGCAGAGTCTGAACTTGTACCTTAAACCGAGTTTTTATCATCTATCATAATCGTTTGAATGGGATCATTCCTTCGTTTATGCCTATTACTTATCATTCTAGACAGGATGCGGCCATTCCTTTTTTTTTTAAATCAACCTCACAGACCTCCTGTAAATACCCATATTGTTTACCCCATTCTTTATGTTTCTCCCTAACTACTGGTCTCACAGATTGTGACTGATCATAAAAATTTAACGATTGATTTCTCAAATTACTGAGGACAACTTCTAAAGGTTTCTTAGGCACAAACCCATGTCTTTTGGGCACCGATCTCTCCCTAGGAAAAACACCTCTTTGGGCATTGGTTGAAATGATGGGATCATTTTGTAGATGAATCTCAATTCAAAAATCATGAGGTGAATTAGGTGAATCCTTGGGAAAGAAAGGTCTTTATCACCCTACGTTAAATCAATGGTGGGGTGAATTTACGTGGGTAGGAATTCATTTATTACAAGAAAACCTTTCCAAGTGTCCCTTGTGCTCACCAAATGAAATTCGACCAAGATGCGAATTAGGCCATGGTGAAACAAGATGGTCTCAAGATTAGGACTTGGTCATTAATAAAATTTATACATGTTTTGCAGCCTTCTAAGTAAGTATAAGGGAAAATTTAATCTAAACTCCTCGAACACCATAAGGAACCGTATGTAAAAATAGAAAATTAGGTTTAGCAACCTTCAGAGGCAATGAATTACTTGATTATCAACAATATCCTGTGCCAACTGGTGTTAAAAATATCTAAAGGCATACCCTTTATATGGTATTGTGACTTCCTGGATGCCAACAAACACCACCATGGAATGTTGGTTACCCTCATGTTTTTAAACCACCTGTCACCTTTCTAAGGAAGACTCGTTTCCTTAGCAATGAATTCCTCCGTGACTTGTATCTGGACATCCCCAATTTTTAATATGGTGCCATAAAAAATGGAAAATGCCCTGGCCACTTTTAAATTAAAACCATTAAATGAATGGATAAACTCTAACCAACTGACCTAAGCAAGCCTACCCGTTGCATATTCATGGGATGACAAGGTTTGCAGGACATTCTTCTCTATCGTAACTACGGGAGCCATAAACTCAAAAGAGGTAAACCAAAATACACAAAAATACTTTTCATTAAGGGGAAAAATATGTAACCACAACAAACCAAACCCATAAACAACGAAGGAGGCCGAATGAACATGCCTGATGATAAAAAAACACTTGAGGATTCGAGGATGCTATACCATTATCTCCCACTCCAATTTTTGATTACCTCCAATATACCAGAGGACAGAAAGGTTCGAAGCTAACAAACCCATGAAACCCTCGCAGCCTACCACGAACTACTGACCTGATTTCGAGGAATTTAACACAACTCAAAGTAATGATTCATTTGATATCTGAAAGGTCGGGCCAAAATATGTAATCATAATTGAACATTAAGTCGTGATATGACAATGGTAGGTGTTGAAGGTTATGTTTAGACCACTTGGATATGGGAGGGTTTGATAGCACCATGTTTCATCAATTAATTAATAGTTTTAAACAAGGTTGTAATTTAGGATCGACCCTCCAACTTAGCTTAAAATTTATTAAAATCAAAATTACACATATCAAATCGAGTTTAGTTTTTAGGAAATGAATCATACTTAGGTCGTTGAACATAATTCACATATTTTCCATTAAAAACATAATTCAAGGACCTTTTACTCAGACCTTGGATTATTTAAGGAAAATAAACCATAATTTTTAATCTATGCAAAGGGATACTATCACAAGAGTTTGATCAATGATTTGCATGAAAAGAAGCTTAAAATTCATGCTTTGCAGTCATGAAATCAAAGAGGGAAAATGATCAATAAGTGACACAAACATATTCTCACGAAAAATGATAAAAATCCAAACAAGACTGACTGGCACTAAACAATCACACCTCTGCAAAAATAAAATCAATCAATCTGACGCATATATACATACTAGGTAGTGAGTATAAGAAGTGATTTTGTATTTCAAATGATAATGAAAAACAAGGTGCTAGTTGGGTAGCCAACAAATGGGGACTCACTGGGTGAAGCATTTATCTTTTTCCTGGTGAAAACATCACATCATGAATACTAAAAACATTGACTTGTCAGAAATCCAATTTTCATCAGAGAGTTTCTCATTTGGTTTATAAAACAATGATATTAGCCCTGGTGGCGTATGATAAACTAGTGTAGCCACAATTCACAAATTGAGGAAAACAATTCTTTTAAGTATTGAGATATGAAAGATGGTTTCCCCCATGAGTCATGAGAGTTTATGAGTAGGAATTCAATACCACAGGCATGGCCACTTCTGTCAGTAGACGTTCATAGCCTCGACAAGGTTTCCTTTTAACCCAAACAGATGCTTATATACCATCTAATAGTTAAGAACACATGGTAGATCAATCCTTGAGTTATTGATTTTGATTCTTTTGGTAATTTAGGAACTAGTTGAAGGAAACAACTCTAGCTTGGTGACCAGTTAACAACAGTGTCATCCACAAAGGTCCAAGAAAGTGAGCAAGTCGGGTCATGATGAGACCTCTTGTCCTCTAGTTTAGAAATCTGGAGAATACTACCCAGTCTCGATAACCAGAAATGGTAATGTCACTTCCATGGATTATCCATGGTTATAATGGACCGACTCATGATGATACCTTCCAACCCTCAGCTAGAAACTTATACAATTTTACTTTGAAAACACAAGTGATCCAATCATGGTATTTGAAAATAATATCTCATTAAGAGATCATCTAAAAGATGGGGAAGAAGATCCATAAATTTCGTTAAGAACGAGGGATGGTGTAAGAAGTCTTAAGATCTACATGATTGTCAAGGGTTAGAACAATTTTTTGAAACAATCCTTTACAAGGAAAAGGGAAATAAAAATGGTGGCAACCAAATTCAAAACTTAACCATCAAGACTAAAGTATATTTTCTTATTTCAATACCAGATTTGAAATCTCACTGGTGGCTTGGAAGTCAATAGACATTGCAGTATTTTAAAACTAGATTCCTTCATGATGATCAGTTTTGAACATCAAAACAAGACATTAGAAAGAAAGGAAAATCAAAAATTAAATTTCACTCAAAGAAGAGAAAGAAAAAACAACACACCACAAACTAGATATTTACAAACTAACCTTTTACAAGTGGATTACGAAAAGTACTTTTTGAGGGCTTGACCATTTATTGGAAAAGTATCTAGCTTTCCCTTCGGAGTTTGGAGACAAAAATAACTAGGACTGGGTTTTTCTTTAACAATAAATGGTCCCAGCTACATATTTTGAAACTTAGTGTGTTCCCCTTTATCTTCATGTGCCTTATCCCACCTAAGAACCAAGTATCCTACATTGAAGTTTCTATTGGAGGATGAATTCTCATCAAACCAACATTTGAAAATTTGTTGATGTTGATATAATTTATGTTTATCCTATGTTCTGGTCTCTTCCATTTTAAGTAAAGCGTTAATTCAACTTTCTAGGGAGGGACATTCTTCCTCCTAAAACGTTTGGGATAAATTAAGTGATGGTAACAGGACTTTGGAGGGAAGGATAGATTCTCTTCCATACACAAGGAAGAAAGGGGAATTATTGATGGCTTCTTTACGGGTGACCTTGTTATCCCATAGTGCATTAAACAAGGTCGTGTGCCAATTTTTATGATTGTTCAACACTTTTCTTTTTAAGATTTTGATTAAATTTGTATTCATTGATTCAACCAAACCATTGCCTTGGGGGTAATAGCTGGTAGAATATTTTAACTTGATTCATTTTTATAAATAATAAACATTCATTTCCAATGAGGAAAAATAAGAAGCATTGTCAAAAACCAGACATTTTGGTATCCCAAAATGCGTGATGATATGAGTTTATAGGAGAAAAATAACTTGATTAGTGTTGACCACTCTTAGAGGCATGGCTTTAAACCACCTGATAAAGTAGTGTGTTGTCGTAATAATGTACTTATGTTGATGCGAAGAGGTTGGGTTGATCGGCCCTATGATATCCAAGCCCCATTGTTGGAATGGTGCATCGATTGTAACATAATGCAAAGGGAAAATGACTTTCTTCACTCGTCCTGCAGCCTTTCGACATATTGTTCATTTGCGGGCTATGGTATGGGAATATTTAAATAGCATGGGCCAATAATGACCATCTCTAAGGACTTTTTGAGTGGTTGTTTCAATGCCAAAGTGACCTCCTACAATACCACAATTCAATTCAACCAATACCTTTTCAGATTCTTCCTATTCCGGGCAGCGTAACAATACACTATCAATATGTTTTATAAAAGGCACATCATTAATTAACTGAAAAGGAGCATATTTGAGCCTTAGTGCTCTTCTCCTTTTGGGTTCAAGATGTTGTGGCGTAGTTCCATGTATCAAGTAAAACTTAATATCATTACACCAGGAATTTGGCACAGTTTGTGTACAAAAGATTTGTGTTTCATCAAATAATGTCTCATTCGATAAGACAGGTTCATTATCAGGTGTATTAACTAAATCAACCACTAATTTACAAAGACCTTGACCTCTAAAAATTTGGGTTGGTTTAATCTCGAGATCATATTCTTGAAGAGAGGTCATCCATTCATCTCTCTTATCCCAAGCACATTTTTAACTAATAAATTTATTACTGCAGGGTACGGGACAATGACTTTAGTTCTAGATTTCAAAATATAAGGTCTAAAGTGTTTTACTGCTTTAAAAACAATGAAATCTTTTTAGTCAACTGCAATATAGTTTAATTTTTCTCCTTTAAAAATAGAACCCATGAATGAAATGGGGATTTCATTATTATCATTAGTTTTCTAGGTGAGTACCACAACATATGATCTCTCAGATGCGAAAGTTTAGAGAGTAAAGTCTTTAGAAAAATCAGGACTCATCAAGGATGGAGCTTCTTTTATATATTTTCTGATGTAATTAAAGGACTAGTTTTCCTATGATCCCCATTTAAAAACAATGTCCATTTTTATCATATTTTGCAGGAGTCTAACCATCTCGGAAAAACTAGGCACAAAACGTCTGACAAAATTTATTTTACCAAGACAAGATTGCATAGATGTTTTGGATGATGGAGGAAAAATATTGGCTATGGCTTGTGTTCGTTCAGGATCTATAATCATTCCATTTTTTGATACTATAAAACTGAGTAACTTTCCTGGTCAACAACGAAGATTGATTTCTTTGGGTTTAACGAAATGCCATACTTATGACAACATTCCAATACACTCCTTAAGTGAGGTAAGTGATATTTTGTATTCTTTGAGAAGACGGTAACTTCATCCAAATATAAAACCACCATCTAATTTATAAGCCCATGAAAAGCAATATCCATGGCCCTTTGGAAAGTGGCTCGAGCATTAATTAGTCCAACATGAATTTTACGATAAGCATAAGTGCCCCAAGGGGTATGGAATGTAGTTTTAATATGATATGATGGGCACATCAGGACCTGGTTGTATCCTGAAAAACCATCTAATAAGGATAGTCTTTCAGACCCAGATACATGTTGGAAGATCTATTCCATGGGAGGAACATGATAATTATCCTTATTAGAGGCTTTGTTTAAGTTGCATAAATTGGTACAAAGTCGTATTTCCCCATTATTTTTCCTTACATGGAATAAATTGGATACCCATTGGATAAGTCGAACAGGAAAGATGATCTTAGCTATTAACAAATTGTTCAATTCTTTTTTGACTGTGGGCTCTAACTTTGGGTGCATATTTCTTAGTTTTTTTTGGAACGGTTTGGCTTGAGGCTTCATGGGGATTACATGTTGTATTATGTTTGGATCAAATAATTTTAGATCGTCATAAGTCCAAGCAAACACAACTTTAAATTCTTTGAAAATTTTAATAAATGGTGACTTTTCTTCTTGTGTACACCCTTTTCCCAAATTAATGTTTTGAGGTTGATCATCTGTTCCCAAGTTTACGTTTTCATATTGCATTGAGGAACTATTCATTTTACAGTTAACTACTCCCTTAAATTTTTCATGTAAGACATAAAACTTTTCTAATATGATGATAGATTTAGGGATAAAATTTACCATGTTAGATGAACTTTCAGTTGATCGTGGATCAAATGTTACCTTAAAATCGTGGAGATTTTTTTCATGAGTGTTTTCATCGATTACAACACCTTGGAAAGTGTCCTCCATATGAAAAAAATTTATGATCTATTGATCATCATCAAAACCCCGTCAATTAGTGATATTATCTAGAATTGACGGCCTAAATATTAATTCAACAGAAAATGAATTAGGAGAGAAACCTTCAACATGAAATAATTTTGATGCTACATTTGCCAATAAATCTTCTTCAGAGTTACTAGATATAGGAATAGAACTTATGTTAAATGAAAAAAATCTATTAATCAAGTTCCATACCTCGTTCTGGTAAATTTTGAGATGAACAGATACACACTGAATGGAATTTTTTACCTGCTTGACCACAATTTCATAATCGCCGAATACAACTAGGCATTGGACGTCAAGGTCAATGGATTTCTTGAGTCCCTACAAGAGAGCTTCATATTCTGTTGTATTATTTGTGAAATCAAATTCTAATCTACAAGCAATGAATGTCTTATTACCTTTGGGGTCTATCAATAAACAACCGACAACGGATCCTTCACGTGATTTAGACCCATCAAAGTACAAAGACCAAATTCCATCATTCTCACAACTATATACAATATTAATAGCATGATATGGGGCTGTTACTTGAGTGTAGACTGATATTTTAGATTTCTAATTAGGGCCTGAGATAGTAGATATTTCAGCAACAAAGTTCCCGAAGAAGGTGTTCGTACCTTGATTTTCTAATGCATTAACACTTGGGACAAAAGGTTCGCTTGGATCATTCATATATGTAACTATATATTTCAGATAATGTTCCCTGTTGAACCTAAGTTTGTTTGGTTGACCATTGAGTGGAAACCATAAGTGAGACCAGTCTATAGAAAAATAACCATGAATTTTTTCAGACCAATCCCTGTTGAGGAACATACCATACACTTATGGAATATCTGCTACTACTATGTCGATCACCTGATGTACTTTCAGATTGGATGATAACCTGATCAAAACATATTTAAGCTCCCCAACCATGGTAACATTAGTTCTATCTAGATGAATGATTTTCATATCATATGGCTTAACTTCAGCATTGATTTTTTGACAAACTGACAAAGGAATCACATTTTATGAAGCCCCAGAGTCCACCATGAAATTATGAACACTTCTATTAAATATTTAGAATGTTAATAGAAATGGTGGAACGTTAGACCTCTTTCGTGGTGTGGGAGAAGGATTCGGGGGTTGTTGTTTTTTATTTGTTGCGTCTGAGGGTATTTTATCCATATTTTCTATGATTTTATCTGGAACATCTTTCCTTTTATTGTTGTTTTCAAGTATACTTTTGTCTAAAACATCCTTCCTCTTGTTACTACTATTTTTAACTGTGTTTTTTTCTAGAGAATCTTTCTTTTTATTGTTAATGTTCTCAGCTATGCTTTGTAACATTTTCCGTTGGATGTAGAGAAACTTAAGCAGATCATAAACTTAAGTAGCTTGTGTGGTATTTTATCCATATTTTCTATGCTTTTATCTGGAACATCTTTCCTTTTATTGTTTATTTCGAGTACACTTTTGTCTAAAATATCCTTCCTCTTGTTACTACTATTTTTAGTTGTGCTTTTGTCTAGAGAATCTTTCTTTTTATTGTTACTTTTCTTAGCCATGCTTTGTAACATTTTCCATTGGATGTAGGGAAACTTAAGCAGCTCGTATATTGAAATATTTGCTTTTAACCTCTTGAAATCCTCAATAGGGTTGTATTCTAGATCATAGAAAGAAAAACTCTTTGATGTTTCAACATGTTTCATTTGTTTTGATGTTGCATTTTTGTTTGTATCAAGCACAGATTTGTTTTTATATTTAGGTTGATTTTTACTACGAGTATTATAAGGATGTTGATTATTATGTACGGTTTCAAAGTTGGATTGAAAAATGCTATCTGAAAAATGTCTAAAAGCTGGAGGGGATGAATATTTTTCATTAGGTGTTCCCTCATCCTCATTTTCTACATCATTTTGTTGTTCAGGTGGGACATCAGAAGTATTATCAACTCAAGTTAATAAGGCATGTATAGCATGGTGTAATCCTTATAAAATCAAACCTTCAACCGGTGGGGTTGACCTATTGGGAGGATTTGAAAGTGGTCTTCTAAAAGGTGCTCGATAAATTCCTTTACTAGAATATCCTTCCTCTGCGGATCTTTTCAGATATACAACTTGGTTGGATAATTTTTGAAAGGCCTTTTGCCAACTTTCCATATCTATGGGTTCTTTATCTTTCTTATTTGAAGGTGGTTTGGTAATAATTTATATCTTCTTCTTGGAAGAAGAAGTTGATTCATTTTCAGGATTTGTATTATCCTTCAAGCCGAGCATGTCCTTTTCAATGAGAACTTCTTCTTCAAAAGCTTCTAACAGAGTATTCTTTTTGGAGCTTTTAACCCACAAGGTTGTAGTATGATGTAAATATTTATCATAATAAGAAACAATCATTTTTTTTGCAGGCATAGAATTTGTAGGGATTTTGTTTTTGAGTGTAATAAATCTTTGGTTAAAATATTTAACCTTTTCTTTGGGATTCATCTTCATACTGGATAAATCCATGACTAAGAATTTAGGAGATTTTTCATCTCTAACTTTTTCTAAGAAAAAGGTTTCAAATCTATCCCAGGAAACAATAGTTTGAGGTTGTTGTGAAAAGTACCATGTGGAGACATTTCCTTCAAAGGTATATGGGAACAACCTGCATACGACATCTTCATGTTCTACATTTCTAACCTTAACAACCAACATAAAAAAATTTATATGATCTTTAGCTGACTATTTAGAATCAGGACCAAACTTAGGTAAGAATTGTTTAGGATGCTTAGGTAAAGGATGTTGGGGTCCTAGTATGGCCATAGTATCTTGGTCAAGCCAAGGCCTGGAGAGATTATTTTTATTAGCCATTTGAGATGAATACTATGAATTATTTGAAGTTTGAGATTGTTCTAAAGATGAACTATCTTCGTCAGAGGATTCTCCTCCTGAAGAAGGTGGAGAAGGGTTGGGTGGTGAAGGAGGAAATCCAAATCTCCCAACACCTAGAATGATCATTTCTGATGGATTAATCAAGATATTGCGCAATGCATAATTTGGTGTACCATTGGTAGGAGTATCTTCCTATTGATTGGAAAAATCAAGAGGTCGATGTAATTTTTCACCAAACTGTCAAGTCTGGCCAATGTGTCCTGGGTTATTATTATTGATTGATGAGAATTTTGGATAATATCTTTCATGTCAATTCCCTAAGGAAGCAGTGTTGCACGATTGAGAGGAATAATATGTTGGTCTTAAGATGTAGTGGCTATATCGGGTACAATAGTGGAGTCTAAGAGACTACGAGTTATAACTACAGAGTCATTGTTAGGAGGTGTCATTTCACCCCCTTGTCCCATTAATATCAAGTTGTCCCTCCTTCTAGCACCATTTTTGTATGATCATAAGTGAATGCATCATCAAATGTGAGGGAAAGATCGGTCTGAGGTTGTCTAAGTAACTTAAGCCGTTTGGGATGACTCACCCTGACGGGTTTTACAGCATTGTCGATCGGTAAAGGGATATAATCTAACTGTAAAATAAAATAACTAACCTAATTATCTACTATGTACATTTATGTTCTATATATACAAAGTGTACAAATATACATATTACAAGATTTGCGAAAAACCTCGGAAACTAAGTTTTTAAAAGAGAACCAAATCTCAGGAAAAAATATGAAGAGATCTAATATTAATTACTAATCTACTTTTACCTTTGAAAATAAAGGAAAAGAAAAGAGTGAATGTAGATGATAATGTTCTGACTTAGATAATAAAAGTATTTAAGTTTAAAGGTGAATGTACATTCACAAATAAAATAACAAAAAGAAGAAAAATTACTAACCTAGAATTGGGCAGTGCTAAAAGAGAAATTGTGGTTGTGTCTTCCCATACCAAACTACTCCTGCAATCTTCATGTTAAGAGAAATATATAGAAGACACTTGTATAATTCTAAGAATGTGAAAATGTTAAGAGAAAGTCACTTCACTTTGACAATTCAGATCTCATTCATAATACAAAAAGGACAACATTTGTATTGTTAATCTCAGGTGAGGATACAAATGACCATTTACATTAAGAAATAAATTTCAATTGAATAAATAGATCTTTGCAAACTCACAGTATATGAAAAAAATAAATATAGTTCAATATTTTCACCAAGATAATACAGTCGCCTGAAACTATACAATTTGGAATCATGGACTTTAAAAAGATTGAAAGAATTAATGTATAGATGATAATAATGAACCATGTATTGATCAAACCATCTAAAGCTAATTTTAATCAATTACATTGAATAATATGAACAAAACTATTTAACTTGCCAGACAAAACCCTTGGTTAAAGAACAATTTAATATCCTTAAATAAAATATCCATGATTCCATCTCCCCAAAATTTTCACCTTGTCTCTATCAAAGCTAACATAGTATTTAAAAACCACAATGATCTACTTCTCATATCCACGTGATAAAGGTAAATCTTTAAAAAATAGAGTGTTTTTAAAACTACATACTAATCTAACTTTATAATGATAATGTTTACAACAACTTATGAAAGTTTGTTATAACAATCATTCAAAAATATTCTAAATTGAAGCATATCCTACTTTTAAAATACAAGTACTTCATGGTCTTCACTAACCAAATAGTGCACATGACATCTTCTCGTTCCTTTTTGAGACTTGAAAATAAAATTAAAATCCAATTAAAAATCACATTAACTAAATTAAGACAAGCTATAGAATCTTTTATTTTGTAGCTAGTCTAAAAATAATGCAACTACTAATGCTTAACAAAAAAATCAAATAGAAATAAAAACATAGATTTATTTACCCAAATTAAACATTGGAAAATGAGGATTTGTGCATCTTTGATCTCATAATAACATTGAAATTGGTTGAATTATGTTGGCACAGGGGCAGACCCAGGCTTTAATGCTTCAACAATGCACCAACCAAACCCTAACTACCAACCCTTTCGACAACACTTGCGAAGAAGATGAAGTCTCAACCGAGGTAGAGGCAGGGGGGTTGTAGGACTCAAGTGTCTGCAACCTAGGTGGGACACATATCTTTGATATCGATTCTTTAATAGAGCACTTAGTAGTTAACATTCATAAGTCCTTAACCCTTTATTCACATTGTAGGAAAAACCCTAATTACAGAACAACGAAGTATTCAACAATATCTAAGAATATTTGACCATTTATCACATAGCATCAATAGATCTAGCATTCATCCAAGTTATTAAGAACTAAGATACTATATCGAATACATATAATATACATAAATATTCAGCACTAAGAATAAATCACATTAATAACACAAAGCAATCTCAACATAGGATATACGTGGTTCACCCCCAGCATCTCATTCATAATACAAAAAAGACAACATTTGTATTATTAATCTCAGGTGAGGATACAAATGACCATTTACATTAAGAAATAAATTTCAATTGAATAAATAGATCTTTGCAAACTCACAATATATGAAAAAAATAAATATAGTTCAAGATTTTCACCAAGATAATACAGTCGCCTGAAACTATACAATTTGGAATCATGGACTTTAAAAAGATTGAAAGAATTAATGTATAGATGATAATAATGAACCATGTATTGATCAAACCATCTAAAGCTAATTTTAATCAATTACTTTGAATAATATGAAAAAAACTATTTAACTTKCCGGACAAAACCCTTGGTTAAAGAACAATTTAATATCCTTAAATAAAATATCCATGATTCCATCTCCCCAAAATTTTCACCTTGTCTCTATCAAAGCTAACATAGTATTTAAAAACCACAATGATCTACTTCTCATATCCATGTGATAAAGGTAAATCTTAAAAAAATAGAGTGTTTTTAAAACTACATACTAATCTAACTTTATAATGATAATGTTTACAACAACTTATGAAAGTTTGTTATAACAATCATTCAAAAATATTCTAAATTGAAACATATCCTACTTTTAAAATACAAGTACTTCATGGTATTCACTAACCAAATAGTGCACATGACATCTTCTCGTTCCTTTTTGAGACCTGAAAATAAAATTAAAATCCAATTAAAAATCACATTAACTAAATTAAGACAAGCTATAGAATCTTTTATCTTGTAGCTAGTCTAAAAATAATGCAACTACTAATGCTTAACAAAAAAATCAAATAGAAATAAAAACATAGATTTATTTACCCAAATTAAACATTGGAAAATGAGGATTTGTGCATATTTGATCTCATAATAACATTGACATTGGTTGAATTATGTTGGCACAGGGGCAGACCCAGGGTTCAATGCTTCAACAATGCACCAACCAAACCCTAACTACCATCCCTTTCGTCAACACTTGCGAAGCAGATGAAGTCTCAATCGAGGTAGAGGCAGGGGGGGTTGCAGGACTCAAGTGTCTGCAACCTAGGTGGGACACAGATCTGTGATATCGATGCTTTAACAAAGAACTTAGTAGTTAACATTCATAAGTCCTTAACCCTTTATTCACATCGCAGGAAAAACCCTAATTACAGAACAACGAAGTATTCAACAATATCTAAGAATATCTGACCATTTAACACATAACATCAATAGATCTAGTATTCATCCAAGTTATTAAGCACTAAGCTACTATATCAAATGCATATAACATACATAAATATTCATCACTGAGAATAAATCACATTAATAAAACAAAGCAATCTCAACATAGGATATACGTGGTTCACCCCCAGCATGGGGCTACGTCCACCAACTCTTCGTCTTCTTTATTATCTTCTTTCAATCCTCTTACATGCACAGAGCCACAAAAACAACTCCGCATAGGACAAGAGATATGCACGCACCTCGCCAGATCCTCCTTCTCGAGTTAGGTCACAGCACAAAACCTTCTTACACAGTCTTCACAACAGCTTCTTACAATCACTTGCACTTAGCTCTACAAGTATTAACACATAGTATGCACAAAGCCTCTAGCTCCGCACTAAGTCGATTCTACTAGGTCTCTTCACTGTGTATTCTTACATCGCCTAGATATCTATTTATACATTACAAATGGGGCCTAAACAAATGTAAAACCATGGGTCAACATCCCATACTTGTTACATAAACCCTAATCCCAAAAATCTCACAAAAGGGGGAAAGATCCTGCGATCTTTGCTTTGCTTGGTGCTTCGTATTAGACCAGCCTGTCGAAGTCCCAAAAATGGTCAAACATAACCAAGGTTATTCAAAACTTGGTCAAGGGCCAATAGGCCCCCAACACTCACCTATGAATAATCACGAGTCACTCTAATCTAGGAAACTCTACTTCGAAAGCCTCGATCTTAGCTCGAGCTGCTTCGACCTAGATCGAGCTGCTTCGACCTAGCTTAGCTCGAGCTTCTTCGACCTAGCTTAGCTGATTTGTAAATTAATCCCGGATTAAGAGATTAGGGTTTTTGTATCTACGGAATACCTAAAAACATTGTATATATTGTATGGTGAATGGTGAAATTCGATATAATGAAAATAAGAAAGGTTTTCCCGGTTGAGGGTTTCCGGTAAAAATCTCTGTGTATGAGCCATTGATTAATTTCTGTATTGCTTAAGAATCTACATGCATTGCTTTACTTCGCAGGTTTAAAACTTACATGATTCA
>ML815183.1:19223-36829 GCA_009831015.1 Picea engelmannii | reverse complement strand
TGGTATGCAATGGTATGCAATGGTATGGGTATGAAATGGTATGCAATGGTATGGTATGGTGTGGTATGCAATGGTATGCAATGGTATGCAATGGTATTGGTATGAAATGGTACTGGTATGCAATGATATGCAATGGTATGCATTGGTATGCAATGGTATTGGTATGCAATGATATGCATTGGTATGGTATGGTATGGTATGCATTGGTATTGCTATGCAATGGTACTGGTATGCAACGGTATTTTTATGCAGTGGTATGCAATGGTATTGGTATACAATGTATGTAATGATAATTTTAAGGATGGAAATTTATATTAAAATGTAGGAACCTGGGAGAATATTACAATTCCTTAGTATGCAAAATGTAAAATGTTTGGCGATAGTTTTGTAAAAATATTCAAATTTATAAGGATTTTATGTAGTTTCTATAAACTTTTGGCAATTTTTAAAGTAAAATAATTTTATTCTATGGAATTTGGGTGAATCATTTTTAGAAAAATGGAAATTGGCGAATCATTTTTAGGGAAAAACCATGGAAAATTAGCCCATTTGTTAAATTTAGCCTCTAAAATTATCTATGATGGTATGCAATGGTATTGGTATGCAATGCTATTGGAAATGGTATTTCTTATGCATTGGTATGCAATGGTATTGTCAATGGTATGAAATGGTATTGTAAATGGTATGCAATGGTATCGACAATGTTATTTATTATGAAATGGTATTGGTATGCAATGGTATGGAATGGTATTGGCAATGGTATGCAATGGTATTGGCAATCGTATGCATTGGTATGCAATGGTATTGGTATGAAATGGTATGCAATGGTATTGGTATGTAATGGTATGCAATGATATTGGTATGAAATGGTATTGGAAATGGTATTTATTATGAATTGGTATGCAATAGTATGCAGTGGTATTGGAAATGGTGTGAATTGGTATGTATTGGTATGCAATGGTATTGGAAATTTTATTTATTATGCATTGGTATGCAATGGTATTGGAAATGGTATGCATTGGTATGCAATAGTATTTGTATTGGTATGCAACAGTATTTGTATGCAATAGTATTGGAAATGGTATGCATTGGTATGCAATAGTATTTGTATTGGTATGCAATGGTGTTGGAAATGGTATGCAATGGTGTTGGAAATGGTATGCAATGGTATTGGCAATGGTATTTATTATGCATTGGTATGCAATGGTATTGGCAATGGTATTTATTATGCATTGGTATGCAATGGTATTGGTATGCAATGGTATTTTTTATGCATTGGTATGCAATGGTATGAAATGGTTTCCAATAGTATTGGCAACGGTATTTATTATGCATTGGTATGAAATGGTATGCAATGGTACTGTAAATGGTATGCATTGGTATTGGAAATGGTATGCATTGGTATGCAATGGTATTGGAAATGAAATGGTATTGGTATTGACAATGCAATGCATTGGTATTGGTATTGGAAATGCAATGGTATTGGTATTGGTATTGGAAATGCAATGGTATTGGTATTGGTAATGGTATTGGTATTGGTATTGGTATTGGAAATGGTATTGGCAATGGTATCGGCAATGGTATTGGTGTTGGTATTGACAATGCATAAGGGTATTGGCAATGCATATTGGTATTGGTATTGGTAATGCATATTGGTATTGGCAATGCATATTGGTATTGGTATTGGTATTGACAATGCATATTGGTATTGGTATTAGTATCGGCAATGCAATGGTATTGGTATTGGTATTGGCAATGGTATTGGTATTGGTATTGGAAATGGTATTGGTATTGGTATTGGTATTGGAAATGCAATGGTATCAGTATTGGCAATGCAATGGTATTGGTATTGGTATTCAATGGTATTGAAAATGGTATAAAATGGTATAAAATGGTATTGGTATGGAATGGTGTGCAATGGTATGCAATGGTATTGGAAATGGTATTTAATATGCATTGGTATGAAATGGTATTGGCATTGGTATTGGCAATGCATATTGGTATTGGTATTGGTATTGGAAATGCAATTGTATTGGTATTGGAAATGGTATTGGAAATGGTATTGGTATTGGTATTGGTATTGGTATTGGTATTGGTATTGGTATTAGTATTGGAAATGCAATGGTATTGGTATGCAACGGTATTGGTAATGGTATGCAATGGTATTGATATGAAATGGTATTGGAAATGGTATACAATGTTATTGGAAATTGTATTTATTATGCATTGGTATGCAATGGTATTGGCAATTGTATTGGCATTGGTATGCAATGGTATTGGCATTGGTATGGAATGGTATTGGCAATGCAATGGTATTGGTATTGGAAAGAAATGCAATGGTATTGGTATAGGAAATGAAATGGTATTGGTATTGGCAATGCAATGGAGAAAAACCACAATCTAATGGTGTTCAAGTAGAAATTAGTAAGTAAACTCATTATCATTGTGGTTGTTTTTATTGCAATCATTAATTTACTATGTAATTTATTTTTCAAATTAACAAAATGGCCTTTGGAGCTTGAAATAAAAATGTTGACATGTAATAGGTGTGGATGAAAGTCCTATACTTGACAAGTTCATTATGTACCACATGGACTTTATGAAAAAATGGATTGATTTGTATGATAAAAAGAGAGAAGAAGTGTTAGAAGCAAGGAGAAAATTTAAGAGATCAAACCTAATGAATACATTATTTCCTATTGATCTGTAAGGGGAAAGGGGTAAATATTGCACACTATAATGGGTTAGTGAACAAATTCAAAATGAAGTAGAAGATGCAGGTATACATTCAAACATAACAGAAGATGAAATCAACATGTATGTGGATGACATTGCAGATGAAATTGGTGTATGAAATTGGTTATGGGAGTGTCGGAATACATTCCATGAAATTTCAAGATTAGAGTTTTGACAAACATTCTGTAGATGTGAATGACAAATGATGACAATGAGACTACATGATGAACGCTGATGAAAATGTGGACGATCTCAAATATTATGCGGGGACATTAAGAATCCTTGAGTCTTGAAACCCTCGCATACTGTCAAAGCATGTGTCTAGTCTAACCATGTCAAATTTCAATGCATACAAGAACCGTTTGAAGAAATTTCAACGTTGGCCGCATTCACTTCTCAGCATACGACATCGGTGGATGAGATTGGTGATGGGAGTCTTGGAAGATGTTCCATGAAATTTCAACAGAGTTCCAACAAATCCCTAAATCCCCTAAACCCTAAGCCATTGACCCTTAAATCCCTAAGTCTTAAACCTTAGTTAATCACTAATCTCTTAACACAAAATCACTAAATCCCCTAACCCCTAAGCCATCGACCCTTAATCACTTAAACCCTAATCCCTAATCCCTTAATCCATAAACCCCCTATGCCCTGAGCACTTAAAAATTAATCCCCTAGCCCATAATCCCTAAGCCATTAACCATTAAACTACCTAACCCGTAAGCACAAAATACCTTAGCTCTTGACCCTTAATCCCTTAAACCCTAACCCCTAATCTCTTATCCCTTACTCTCTGCACCCCAAATCCATAAATACCATAATCCTCAAATCCCCTATCCATTTAACCCCCAATTAATTAACTATTTAGGAACAAAAGATGCTAAATCCAACGCTAGATACGACACTATTTACGACGTTAAATACAACGCTATTAGTGCCTAATTTAGCACCTACATGTTTGGGTTGGAAAAAAAAACTCTAGAATTAGTGCCATCCTGATAAATAGCACCAACATTTTCAAAACATTGGAGAAAAATACACTAAAACAATCTTTAGAAGCAAAAAAGGGAGAAAAAAAGGGAATAAATAACAGGGATTTGTTGTAGTGTATGATACCAATTGTTGGATTATTGAGAGGGGGGGTGTATCAGTAATAGAGATTTTTAATCCTTTTAACCACAATATGTAAGTTTTATTTATCATTATGATCAATATACCATTATAATTCAACAAGTGCAGAGTAAATAAACCATGAACAATGAACAATCATACACATACACAATACACTAGTATTTTTACGTGGAATCCCAATGCAGGAGAAAACCACGAAATTATTTTTCTTATATGTATTTAAGAATTACATTCATTGGAAGCACCAACTTCCTTTGTTCTCCAACTGCAACTGGAAGGAGGCTCCGACCCCCTATATTTTCAGGCTACAACCTGAGGGAAGTTCCAACTCCCCAATTCTCTGGCTACAACCAGAAGGAGGATATAACCCCCTATGTTCTCTGGATATAACCAGAAGCTAGCTACAATCACCTATCCTTACCCCATCCTATCACCCTGAAGTATAAGTGTCAAATGATGAAACCGCTACCACACTATCATTGTGAGATATACCATTGTAAACCTATACCAACATGTACCAACAAGTTGTAACCAACCTGTTCCACTGGCCTATAACCAACCTGTACTTGTACTCATCCTATACCAACAAAAACCAATAGGTATGTGACCTGTATATGTTGTAGCTCGTGTATGTATGTGCCTTGTCTATATTGAAACCTATGTATGTAAGTGGCATGTTTATATTTCAACCTGCGTGCACCTTCAAAAAGATAAGGTTTTCACCTTTTCTAAAAATTCAAACACTTTGATGCCATTGTCACATCAACCTACAACCTATCACGGTTTCTTATCTATAGTTGTTCCTTGTGCATACATTAGCTTATACATCCCTTAACAAAGTGAATCTATATATCTCTAGTCATGTTCCATACATGTGTGTACAATCATGAACAAGTGTAATAATCCTCACATGGACTAGACATAAAACCCTTGATGATATGAAACCTCACACCATACAAACAACTTCACAACCAAAGCCCTCAAGCATGTACCAAGAAGTACAAACTATGTCTCAACACTTAAACCAAGAAGATGAACCAATGAATAATACCAAATTACTAGTGATGTATTTCTGTAGATCTAAACCATACCACATGTGCCATACAACCAACACCCTCTCTAGGGAAAAACCTCAAACTAACATAACCATATCTCATGGAGACAACAATTTCCAGCTACACATAAGGTTATAACATACCTTTTGAATCTGTAGATAGATCTGTTGTATCTGATCATTGTAGACCTTCCTGGGAACTTGCTTTCATACTTTTAGAATATGGTACCTTCAACAACTCAAGATTTGATGGATTTTCCCACATGTACGCTCCCTATTATATTTTCATCCCACGTACATATGCACTCTTCTCCATGGAAACCCACGTACACCTCAAAAACTAGGGTTTTTTTAGTATTTTTTCAATTCTGAAACTTTCATCGTCAACCCTTTGTGCTACCTCAGAATTGTGTAACTTCATATGTGTCACTGAGTACCTACAATAAACCTTACACAATAATAGATATTCAATGTGCTCAATAGGTGCTAATAGGAGAGCCTTTCTCTCTGATTTATACTTCCATGTAGCTTCCTCAAGGGGTTACCTTCTAACCAGCTTAACCCAACTCCCTTATTTTAGGGATAACCCACTTCTAACCACTTGTCCACTTAAAACCACTTTATCCACAAATAGTAAAATCTCCACTTCTAGTTGCAACTAATTTATTTTTAAATTAGTTTCTTATTGCAACAACTTAACCCATGAACTCCTAGTTTCACCCACTTTGACTAGTCAACTTCTTCTAGGAGTTTCTAGAATAATTTTACTTCTTTGACCTTCTAGATAACTCATGAGGGTTCTCCAACTTCAAAAGGCCATAACTCTCTAACCGTGAGGATTTATGTGATGTTCCACATATCACCGGAAATGGAATGACATGTACTATCCATCTAGAATAGTCTTACCTACAAATACATTGATATTCATACCTGTATACCTAAAAAAATCTTGATTCCCTTAACCATACGCTTGGGGCTACCATAATTTTCTACCGAACTTGCTTCAAGGGTTGACATCAATGAAAACCAACCCAATTAATCAACAATGTGGTCATTGATGTCAACAAGGGTTAATATGTATTTATCATCAATAAAAGTATCCATCTATACCATTTGTTGGAATCGACAGTAAAGAATGAAGAACAATGTTGATCGTTGGATCAAAATTAGAGCACAATCAGATGGTAAAGAACGAAGAACAATGTTGAGATTGGATCAAAATAATATCATGATCAGACGGTAAAGAACGAAGAAACAATTTTGATTGTTGGATTAAAATGAAATCATAATTAGATGACTCATATCTCTTTCTTCGAGTCTGTTGAGAAACCAAAAAATGGCTAAGTATCATATTTTAACTATATCACTTAAAGCAAGGCTAAGAATCTTTTTCACCATTGAGGCCACAAAGATAAAGAAGCCTCTCTACCAGTACCATTTGAGAATTTGATTCTTAATATAGTTTCCTATTAAAAATATATTGAATGAAAACCAAAGTCATCTGATTATTTAAATTAATAAAGCAAGAAATCAATTTATGTTAATGAAAAGGTACAATGGTTCATTGTCAAAAGATGCAATGGTTCAAATTCACACCAGTTGGAAGACTATATAAATGAGAAATAATGGTGAGAATAAAGTGTCTATGTGGTCTACATCAAAAGATCAAAAAAAATTCCAGAGTCCAAGGAAGAAAGATGAAGATACTTATGAAGTGAGGGTGGAAGGGAGGAGCAAGGAAGGATTAGTATCCTTTGCTAATTAAAGTGTAAAAATAGGGAGTTAGTGCTTCCTAGGGTTGGTGATTCCTAGGGTTGGAGACATAAAACTAGGGATTTGGTGCTTCCTAGGGTTGGTGCCCCAAATCAAGGGAGTTGGTGCTTCCTATGGATGGTTCCTTGAACAAGGGGATTTTTGTCTCCAAGATTTGGTGCTCTAAATCAATCTTCATATCAAACTTGTAATTTGTAATTTAAGTTTATATTTATTGATGTTGTTATCACTCTGTAATTTTTCAGGCTAAAAAAAGAAATGGGCAGAGGTAACTACAAAACCACTTGGATTCAAGGATCTATCCCTCCTAGAATCAGAGAGGGATCTCTCTGTAAGATTTAGCTTGGTTTGGATTAGAATTATAGGCTAGTTATGATAGATTTGGGTTTGGTTTTCTGAATGTTTGGGTTGGGACAAAAAAAGAGGGTCATTGGGAAAAATGGAGTCAAAAAGGTTTAAGGTGATCAAATGAAGGAATAATGGAGCTTATATGCAACAAGGCAAGGTAGGGATGTTAGTGTATCCTTGTAGTTTGTGAGATGGAAAAAGAGGAATGGATTAGGGTTCACTTCAAATGTAGAGCATTGCTACCTGAATTCTACATTCAAACTTCAAAAGAAAACATGAATATTGTTTTAAGCCAGAACAGGGTGTTTGAAACAAATCCCGAACTTAATCTTCTTATAAAAAATAAAAGAAAGAAACAAAATGTGAAAAAAAAGAAAAACATATTACATCAAGAAACACTTCACCACATAGCTATGACAAAGGAACTTGAAACATAATGTCTTGTATTCATAAAAAAGAATCACTTAAAACCTCCTAAAAATATTTACAATGGATGGTAATATTTCAATACCATTTTCCCATTCAGGTCGAACCCTTATGCCATATTGCATTCTCTCTTTTATAATATCCCATTACATTCAGATCCTACAAAGTAGGGGATCAAATCCCTTCTTTAACTGTTTCTAGATATTTATGGAAAATACTTAATTAATGATCTATCAAAAATAGAGATTTGATCTCATTTCAAAAGCATACGATACAACTTGAATTTATAACAATATATTTGATTTTTACCACTGAAAGGGTAAAAATAGAAGTAACTGCCTGTTGACTATTACCCTAAATCTAGGGAAGTTACAACAAAATCCCAAGAAATAGGTTATACTTTGACTTTCTTTAATAAAACATAACTAATCTGATATGAACTTGACACCAGCATCTTGAGGATGTGTTATAACTGAAAAATCATTTTGGATGCCTTCGATAACATTGAGAAGTCCATTTTCCTTGATCTGGGAAGATTTTTGAGAAGTCGATAACAAAACTTTCGATAGCTAAAGAGGTCAAAACCGAGTATGTTTAGCTACTGATTTTTTGGGAATGATTTTCGGTAGCTAATTATAGAAATTAAAACCAATTTTAGTTGGCGAAATCTATAACTGCTTCCTGAACTGGTCAAAATGATTAATTTCGATCTTTAACCCTGCTTCCTCCATTATAAACACTTCATTGCAAAACAAGGGAAGCTTTAGCTAGAGCATCAAGATTGATGTGAGATTTAGGTTTTGGCCTTTTGTGAGCAGGATTAAACCTCAAAAATTTATTCATGTTCTACAGTCTGTTATTTTGTTTGAAGAGCTTATTATTCTTGTGCTTTAGAGTCTCATATTTAATGGCTAGTTTATCCAACACAAAACCAACTTTGAGAGATGACTTCCTAATAGTTTTATTCTCAGTTTTAATATGTCTCTCTAATACCTTTAACTCTTCCAGTTCTTTTTCTAGTTTCTAAAAATTAGGTTTTTTACTAACCTTTTTCTTTGATGATGTTTCACGTATTTCCTTTTATGGGTCTTCCATTTCTGGAGGAGATGGTTCTGGGTCTGAATCCGAATATGCGAGATTCAAGATGTTTGTAGCTTTGGATTTTCTTTAACTGTCTACATCTTTCCCAAATTCCAGTTTCCTTTTTATTTTCTTTGATTTTAATGGGGAAGCTTTTGTTGCAGGTTCTATAGGTGGCAATGCTCTCCTCTTTCTTTTACTGGTTTTTGGAGAAATTACTTGTTGTGAGGAAGTTCCTCCTTTCTGTGGTTGAACTTCTTGTCCAAACTCTCCCCCCCCAAAAAGATAATCTCAGGTCTTATTCCTTCTGTTGTGATCCTCTAACACTTATTAGTTTGATCATGCCATGATGAAATAAATTGTTACTAGCCTTCTGAGGTTTGGCCTGAACTTTGGAATCGATCTTGGTAAGGATCTTAAGAAGATAATAGGGAATATTTAGAGGTTTCTTACCAGTGAAGTGAAGAATCAATCTGAAATGGTAAAGCATGGTCCTTCCATATCTTCCCTCACAACTGATGTAAACCTGAATGATTTTTCACAATATTTTCCATTTCTCCTCCAAGTAGCTTCTGGGAATTTCCTTTTTCCATTTCATATTTTGATTCTCTTTTTTGAGAAATGATCTGAAATCAATTTCCTTGACTGAGGTTTTTTAAACCATTTTTCACCTTCACCAGGCGTCTTTGTAGCTGCTGCTATACTCGCTTCATCTATTTTCATCAAAACAGGTCTGAGTTGAACTTTAAATCCATCAAAACGCTTAGCAAATTCCTTTGTGACACCCTGATCATACCCCGGGAGTTTCTAGTAGAACCTGTAACATCCAAAAATTTTGAACAATTCACAGGCCTCAAGGTGTGCCTCTAGGTATGAAGCATCCTGAAATTCCTTTCTAAGAAGTGCACCTCCTGTTGAGATCTTCATCACAAGAACTGCTAAAAATGCTTTAAAACTGGTTCAATGATGAAGTATCCAGGGTATGTAAGAGAGAGAGATGGACTCAAATAAACATGGAGGAAGGATAAAATGATAATATTCAAGAATAATACTCAAAGGGTGAAAGTGTTTTGGGCGACCGTGGTAATATTTTAAAACAACTTTAAAGAGGCAGTTAACCCATTCAATACATCAAAAGGATGATGACCGTTTTTTTTGGATCGATTGAATTTTATGGGCACGATCTAGGGTTATCGTTACTCGATTGGACAAGGGAGAAACAAAGCATAATATTTTCTAAAATCAGACGAATGATGATTGAGAGTGGTTATGGATTCATATAAAAAAATAATGACATGAGTACAATCGCCAGTTAGGAGAGTGACAAGACCCTTTAGACACTTGAAATATTCGACACTTTTGGAAGCTTATGATAGGTGTGAAAAATTCATTTAGCTACCAAATTTTTTAACTTTCAGTAGCTATCAGTTATAAAATTTTGACCTTTAGCTACCAAAAATTATATTTGTTGTCATAATTAAAACATGAACCGAATTCATGAAATCCCCGATTATGCCACTCTAAACCTTCAAAAAACTCATGTGGATACATCATAATTCAAAGCTTAGCATGTGAAAATATCTGGCTCTAACTTTTAATATGGATGCTTGTTTGAAGCATTGGATATACAACTAAAAAATTACCCCTGAGCACCTTACCATGAAATCACCTTCAACCTGATCAGAAAAATTTCCAAAATAGATGACTGGAAAATAGATGGACTATATTATAGGACCCTAACATAGGCTCCAATTGGGGATGGAATCTCCTGAGGAGGTGTCAAKAATATCATATCTCTGGATTCGTAGATCAGTGCCTTATCCATTGGGTTGATCCCAAAACCTGCATCTTGCTATGTCCTRAAACATCTTTGACTGAAAATCTTGAAATTGAGATCCAAATCATTTTGAAAATTGAAATCTGAAATCGAAACTGAAAATAATGCTTGAGAAAAAAAAAACAAATGCTCAAGGCACTGAGCTTATTTGCACATTGTTAAGYTGACTACTGAAAGGATGCTAATCTCGTGAGATTATTTACGTACATATAATCGTATTATAACACTTGAATGCTTGACTTTAATCAATGTGAAATATCCAATATAACCAATCAAAAATTGGATCTAATACCTTAACTCCTTCACTATTTTTCACAAAACTCAGAACTAAATCTGTTAAGGGTACTCGAGAGTAATTGTCAACATGGTCTTCACCACAGAGAGCTTGGTAAACCTGAAAAACAAAAGAAATGATGGAAATGGATTGGGGCTCTACAGAGAAGAATTTCTCCATATAGATAGCCATAGGATCAAGGTATACCTGACCTATTCCTTGATATTCAAATTCAACGAATTCAACATCATGATTTGGTTCTATATTTATGTTTTCTAGATCCTCAAAAAATTCTTGATATGGCTGCAAATGTTCTGATGGGATTCGTAATGAGACTCTTGCTGAAAAATACAATGAAGTTGATTGCCTGATCATGTCAATATCATAACATCTTTTCATCTCGTAGATGGATGATGGAACATGGCTTTGACTACATAGATCATCCAATATCTCAACTATTGGATCCTGTGTAAATCAAGATGGTTGTTGCATTAGTTCCAATGAAAGTTTATAATATTTCCTGTGCATATCATTTGGGATATGATCAAGATTTTTCTTCAAACATTGAAATGAATTAAAGCCTAATGGTATGGAATTATACTGCATCCATTTTTCATATGTTTCAGACTCTAATCTTTCATCTAGGATTTGAAACTCAATATAACTCAATGGTTGTAATTTTGGAGCAAGAACAACTTCCATGTCATCAATGAAATCCTCAACCGATTCATTAGAACATTCTCCATCCCTACTATTGAAAACTTGTTTATATTTTTCTCTCAAGGATTGAAAAGAAGAGAAACACAAGGGTAAATACTCTCCACTTACTATGAGATTTTATGCCTTTTCCTCGTTGTTGTCAGAATACCTATGCACATGTTGATTGTCATTTTTGAGTTGTTGTAACTGATCTTCTTTCTCCCAAAAATATGTTGATGGTTTCTTTGAACATTCAGCATCGAAATCATTAGTATGATGATCATACTTGGGTAGTTCATCCATGAATGAAATGTGATCGAACATACATATCAGCTCATCTATTTTTTCCATCACAAGCTAATTTTGAATTTCATCTTTGTCCGTGTTGTGAATCGAGTACATGAAATAATCATCTTCTGGTTTAGGATACCAAGGATGGGTTGCAAAATGTTTAGTGACAATGATATTTTATTTTTATGGAAATAATGGAACATGTTTTCTTTGAACACCCAGTTCATCTTTCAATCTAATCTTTTGTATTAACTCTTTCATTGTGTTGGTCAGAATGTCTAGTTTCATCTTTGCAAATGTCACATGCTCCTTTTCTATTTTATCCTTCTCTTCTGCCTTTACCTTTGACCTTTTGATCAGAAAATTGGCTTCCACATCAACTGCAATGTTCTTCATTTATTTGAGAGTTGCAATATTCCTTTCCCTCAAATGGAAATCCATCTCTAGATCAAAGGCATCTGGGTAGTGCAAGAGAGATAAACCATGAG
Source organism: Picea engelmannii (assembly GCA_009831015.1). Taxonomy (NCBI): domain Eukaryota; kingdom Viridiplantae; phylum Streptophyta; class Pinopsida; order Pinales; family Pinaceae; genus Picea; species Picea engelmannii. The sequence goes on along the minus strand of ML815183.1, from coordinate 24,692 downwards.
GTGCTCTTATATTAGCAGGCATTGAATGGTAAATTTGGTTGAAACTGGCTTAAAAGTGTTGGATTGTCTCTCCTAGCCTTCTCTTCAAATGATCGTATTCTTCTAGAATGAGAAAGAGGTTCCTCTTTATTGTCCATCTATCAAGAAAAATCTCCACGAACTAATGCAAATTGGAAAGGCTTGTAGCTAGTAGATATTTGTACCATTTCTTAGATTTATTTTGCAAGGAAAGGGAAAAAATCCTAATACAAACATCATCTTTTTCAACCTCAAAAAGATAAAAAAAAAATTCAAAATTCTGAATGTGTTTTTCAGTAGTGATGTTACAATCTTCTCCATCAAACTTGGGAATATGATTGTAATAATTTACAGGGAAGTCATGGAGTATAGGAGGAAAGACAAGGGGCTTATATCTGTTTGGAATTTTAAAAGGAGTAGGAATATGTACTTGAGATACATAATTTGTAATATTTGGAGGCTCATCATGTTTAATATGATCAACATAATTTTTAGCAGTATGGTTTTGACCATGATCAGGGGAAGGAAATAAATAATTAAAAATAAAACCTATCATATATTGGATAAAATTACAACTTGAGTACCTGATCTCTCCAGATTGTCTTTCCATTTTTCAAGTTCTTCCTCCAGTGGAGTCTTTGAAACTGATTGGAGTTGATTGGAGTCACCAGGTGGATGATTCATCAGTAATCAGATCTGGAACTTGATATGATTTTCTGAGGAACATTCCCCAGTATGGTCACCATTATGTTATCACTCTGTAATTTCTCAGGTTGAAAACAAAATGGGCAGAGGTAACTAAAAAACCACTTGGAGTCAAGGATCTATCCCTCCTAGACTTAGAGAGGGATCTCTCTGTAAGATTTATCTTGGTTTGGATAAGAATGGTAGGCTAATTATGATAGATTTGGGTTTGGTTTTTTAAATGTTTGGGTTGGGACAACAAAAGACGACCATTAGGAAAAATGGAGTCAAAAAGGTTTAAGGTGATCAAATGAAGGAATATCAGAGCTTATATGCAATAGGGAAAGGTAGGCATGTTAGTGGATCCTTGTAGTTTGTGAGATGGAAAAGAGGAACAATTAGGGTTCACTTCAAATGTAGATCATTGCTACCTGAATTCTACATTCAAACTTCAGAAGAAAACATGAATATTGTTTTAAGCTAGAATAGGGTGTTTGAAACAAATATTGAACTTAATATTCTTATAAACAATAAAAGAAAAAAACAAAATGTGAAAAAAAAGAAAAACAGATTACATCAAGAAACACTTCACCACATATCTATGACACAGGAATCCTGAAACATAATGTCTTGTATTCATAAAAAAGAATCACTTAAAACCTCCTAAAAATCTTTACAATGGATGGTAATCTTTCAATACCATTTTCCCATTCAGGTCGAACCCTTATGCCATATTGTATTCTCTCTTTTATAATATCCCATTACAATTAGATCCTACAGAGTAGGGGATCAAATCCCTTCTTTAACTGTTTCTAGATATTTGTGGAAAATACCTAATTAATGATCTATCAAAAATAGAGATTTGATCTCATTTCAAAATCATACAATACAGTTTGAGTTTATAACAATATATTTGATTTTTACCACTAAAAAGGTAAAAATAGAAGTAACGGTCTGTTGACTATTACCCTAAATCTAGGGAAGTTACAACAAAATCCCGAGAAATAGGTTATACTTTGACTTTCTTTAATAAACCATAACTAATCTGATATGAACCTGACACCAACATCTTGAGGATGTGTTATAACTGAAAAATCATTCTAGAAGCCTTCAAGAACATTGAGAAGTCCATTTGCCTTGATCTGGGAAGATTTATGTCCTTTTTGTTCATAATAGAACTTTTGGTAGCTAACGCGGTCAAAAAAGAGTATGTTTAACTATCGATTTTGTGGGAATGATTTTTGGTATCTAATTATGGAAATTGAAACCAATTTTAGTTGAAGAAACCTGTAACTGCTTTTTGAAATTCTCAAAATGATTAATTTCGATCTTTAACCCTTCTTCCTCCATTATAAACACTTCATTGCAAAATAGGGGCAGCTTTAGCTAGAGCATCAAGATTGATGTGAGATTTAGGTTTTGGCTTTTTGTGAGCAAGATTAAACCTCAAAATTTTATTCATGCTCTCCAGTCTGCTATTTTCTATGAATAGCTTCTTATTCTTATGCTTTAGAGTCTCATATTTAAAGGCCATTTTATCCAACGCAGAACCAACTTTGAGAGATGAATTCCTGGGAGTTTTATTCTCAGTTTTAAGATGTCTCTCTAATACCGTTAACTCTGCCAATTCTTTTTCTAGCTTCTGAACCTTAGGTTTTTTACTCACCTTTTTCTGTGATGATGTTTCAGGTATTTCCTTTTATGGGTCTTCCATTTATGCAGCAGATGGTTTTGGGTCTGAATCTGAATATGGCAGATTCAGGATGTTTGTCGCTTTGTCTTTTCTTTGACCCTCTGCATCTTTCCCAAATTCCATTTTCCTTTTTATTTTCTTTGATTTTAATGGGGAATATTTTGTTGCAGTTTCTATAGGTGACAATGCTCTCCTCTTTATTTTACTGGTTTTTGGAGAAATTACTTGTTGTGAGGAAGTTCCTCCTTTATGTGGTTGAACTTCTTGTCCAAACTCTCCCCAAAACAGAAGATAATCCCAGGTATTATTCCTTATACTGAGCTCCTCTAAAACTTATTAGTTTAATTAGGTCATGATGAAGTAAATTGTTACTAGCCTTCTGAGGTTTGGCCTGAAATTTGGAAGCCATCTTGGTAAGGCTCTTAAGAAGATAATAGGGAATATTTAGAGGTTTCTTACCAATGAAATGAAGGAACAATATGAAATGGTAAAGAATGTTCCATCCATATATTCCCTCACAAGTGATGTAAACCTGAATGATTTTTAACAATATTTTCCATTTCTTCTCCAAATAGCTTCTACGAATTTCCTTTTTCCATTTCATATTTTGATGCTCTTTTTTGAGAAATGATCTGAAATCAATTTCCTTGAATGAGGTGGTTTTAAACCATTTTTCACCTTCACTGGGCGTCTTTGTAGTTGTTGTTATACTCTATTCATCTATTTGCATCAAAATAGGTCTGAGTTGAACTTTAAATCCATCAAAACTCTCGAAAAATGCCTCTACGTCACCGTGATGGTACCCCTAGAGTTTCTGGTAGAACCTGTAACATCCAACGCTTTTGAACAATTCGCATGCCTCATGATGTGGCTTGAGGTATGAAGCATCCTGAAATTCCATTCTAAGAAGAGGACCTCCTTTTGATATCTTCATCACAAGAACTGCTAAAACTTCTTTAAAACTGGGTCGATGATAAAGGATTGAGGTATGTACGAGCAAGAGATGGACTCAAATAAACATGGAGGTGGGATAAAATGATAATATTCAAGAATAAGAATCAAAGGGTGAAAGTGTTTTGGGCGACCGTGGTAAGATTTTAAAATAACTTTAAAGAGGTAGTTAACCGATTCAATACATTAAAAGGATGATGATTGTTTTTTTTGGATCGATTGAATTTTATGGGCTCAATCTAGGGTTATCATTACTCGATTGGATAAGGGAGAAACAAAGAATAATATTTTCTGAAATTAGACGAATGATGATTGAGAGTGGTTATGGATTCATATAAAGATATAATGATATGAATACAATCGCCAGTTAGGAGAGTGACAAGATTCTTTAGACACTTGAAATATTCAACACTTTTGGAAACTTATGATAGGTGTGAAAAATTTGTTTAGCTACCGAATGTTTTAAATTTCGTTAGCTATCAATTATAAAATTTTGACCTTTAGCTACCGAAAATTATATTTTCTTCCATAATTAAAACATGAACCGAGTTCATGAAATCCCTAATTATGCCACTCTAAACCTTCAAAAAATTCATGTGGATACATCATAATTCAAAGCTTAGCATGTGACAATATTTGGATCTAACTTTTAATATGGATGTTTGTTTGAAGAATTGGATATACCACTAGAAAATTACCAGTGAGAACCTTACCATGAAAGCACCTTCAACCTGATCAGAAAAATTTCCAAAATAGATGACTGGAAAACATATGGCCTATATTATAGAACCCTAACATATGTTATTTCTAAAGTTTCTTGCTGATCAATAAAATTAATAAATAAATAATTAAAGATTGTGAAAATTTATTAATATTGATTCACACCCCCCACCTCTTCGTATTAAACAGAAGCAAATCCATAAAACCTAATGGTTATGCACAACAAATGATGCAAACGACATTGAAATGGAACGAGGATGGAAGACTAGACTGTTGGCATGGTAGTATGGCATGCTGAACGATTCTAAATTGCAGTTTGAGTGGAATGGAAGTGTGGTAGTTTTAACTGGCACTTTATTTCCTCCCTGACAGCTTCTGTGTTTTTTTTTCCTTCTGGATGGAGTGTTGTTGTGATCTGAATTTGATATTTGACTCGTGAACAAGAAATTTGAACTCTATCATGTTGATTTTAAGAACCAAATATCAATATAGCATAGAAAAACCTTAGAATAAGTACTCAATGCCTTGAAAAAGAGAGAAAGTCATATAATAAGCCTCTTCGAGGCGGAAACCCCCTTATGCCCACATAAATGTACAATTCCAAGATGATTCCAAATGAAAATGTCTCCTTGGTATATATAGGAGACTAGGAGGTATAATTACAACTAATGGAATAAAGCCGAAATAAATAAAATAACATTACTAATGTAATATGCCCCAATTAAGGGGTAATGAGCCAATATTAGGGCTTAACATGCCCCTCCCCTTGAGACAAGTTTTGTCTGCAACACTTGAGTAACTCTGGATGCTTCTGTATAAAATACTCATCTTCCCAAGTGGAATATTCAGCCGGTAGTTTCCTCCATTTAATGAGATACTCTGAAATGGATCTATTCCTCAGCTGGTGAACTCTTGTGTCAGTGATGGATTTAGGCTCCAATATGATTTTTCCTTCCTCGTCAAGTTCTAGCAATATAGTTTGAACTAGGATCTTGTCGCCTATAACCTTCTTTAAGCATGAAACATGGAAAACTGGGTGTACTCGTGAAGATGCAAACAACTCCAATTTGTATGCCATAGTACCAATCTTTTGTAACACCTTATAAGGGCCATAGTACTTTGGTGATAATTTATTATCCTTTTTGGCTTGCTTGAGGGACATATGTTTGTATGGTTGTAGTATTAAAAACACCCAATCCCATACTTCAAAACTTCTTTCACTACGATGTTGATCTGCTTGTTGTTTCATGCGATTGTGTTCCATGGTCAGGTTGTCCTTTAAGATTTGGAGAACTTGTTGTTGATGCTCGATGTGATCTTCCACTTCTTGAACCTTAGATTTTTATTTTAGAGAAGAAGTGATGGAAGGAGGGTGGTATCCATAGAGTGCCATAAATGGTGTC
>ML815183.1:0-17604 GCA_009831015.1 Picea engelmannii | reverse complement strand
AATCTAATGATACCCTGAATGGAGATCCATTTTTGTGAAATAGATTTCTCTATGTAGTTCATCTAAAAATTCATCAATGAAGGGAATAGGAAACTTATCTTTAATAGTGATATTATTGAGCTCTCTATAATCTGGACACATACACCATGAGCTATCTTTCTTGAATACCATTACCACTGGTGCAGAGTAAGAACTTTGTCTAGGTCTAATAATTACATCCTCTAACATTTCTTCAACCATGCGCTCAATTTCACTCTTCTGGGCATAAGGGTATCTGTATGGCCTGATGTTAGGAGGAACACTCCCAGGAATTAGATGAATTTCATGATCATGATTTTAAGTGGGTGGAAGACCTTTGGGAATATATTCAAATACTTTGGAATGCTTATCAATGATCCCTTAGAGATCTTGAGGAATAGATGGCTTAGATGTTTGAACATCTAGTGAGCATAGTTGTGCAATAATGCCTTGATGCCCCTTTTTCAATAATGTTTTCATGCCATTAGAGCTTATCACCTTATCGGGTTTCCCTGTGATGCCTCTTAACTCAATTTCTTTTCCTTCCAATGAAAATTTAATGAAAAGTTATTGAAAATTAAAAGCCACTATTCCTAATGATTGTAACCATTGGATTCCTAGTACAACATCAGCACCACCCATGGGTATAGCAATCATTGGACTATTCATTACATATTCCCTCATAGTAAGATTGATCTTATTGCATTTTCCTGAGAAATTGATAGTTCCTCCATATGCAATCATTACTTGACACTCTGGCACTGGATATACAAAGAAATTGAGAGCTTTGACTAATTTATAGTGAATGAAATTATGAGTACTGCCAGAATCAATTAGGACTATTACCTTTTTCTTTTTGATGTATCCTTCGATCTTGAGGGTTTGAGGAGTGATAATTCCAGCCAATGCATTACACGATATCGTGGGAATCAACTCTTCAGACAAAATTACTTCTATGTTTTCATCTTGAGATGGTTCTTCTTCTTCTTCTTCTTCTTCCTCTTCACAATCTATGTAGAATAATTTCTTCTCACCACACTTATGTCCCTTACTGTACTTGTTGTCACAATTAATGCATAAAAATTTTGTTTTTCTTTCCTCCAATTTTTGAGGTGCCAACCTTGTAGGTTGAGGTGTTTTAGAAGAAGGAGCATTATTCTCTCTATAGATGTTGGGATTGGTCCTTCTAGTAGCAATAGCCATATTTTTACTTTCAACATTTCTTGCCACCTTAAATGCATTCTTCAATGATTTGGGTTCCCAAAGGTGAACCTCATGTTGAATGTTATCCTTTAAAGTTCCTATGAATACATCAATCAAGTGCTCATCTGGAATATATGTTACCTTTATATGCAATCTTTGGAAGTTCTCAATGTGCTATGTAACTGAACCCTTTTGCTTGAGATTTATCAATTGGCTAAAGAAGGTATTGCTCCTTGTATCCTCATAGTGTGTTATCATTTCTTCCATGAAAATTGACCAAGTGAAGAGTGATTTGCGAGAACAAATCAATCGGTACCATACAAATTGATTGGGTTCTAAATATAAAGAAGCAATTCGTACCTTTTGTGTATGTGGCACATTATGTAGATCAAAGAACTGCTCCATATGAAGTATCCATGTGATTGGGTCCTTGCCATCAAACTTCCTCATATCGATCTTAGGAACGTGGTTGGTATTCAACCCAAAGTTGGAATTTCTCCATTCTTGATTCACCTTCCTTGTGTCCTCATCATGAATTTCATGGGATACATTTTCACTTTCAAGTGTCCTCTCTATTATGAAATTTTTCAATCCTTCCATGATCTCCCCTTTTAAACCCTCCATCATCTCTTGTAGTTCATCTTTTGTTACTACCTTCTTTTGTAAATAATTTACATCCCTACACATTTCTTCACCTTCATCAAGAGTCCATGTAGGATTACCTGGAGGCTTATTTTGTGTAGAATTTCCCTTTTTGGGTGGCATGTTGGCCAAGTATCACTTTTGAGCCTTGATTTTGAGGTGGTTCTGCTAGACAATATTTATTCTTCTATATATCCAAAGTTTCGACCCTTATGGGTATGAAACTTTATTTTTTATAGTTCTCTGATATTTCTTCTCTACAATTCCACAAGTCTGATCAAAATTGGATGTGCCAAGTGGAATTTATGGTAATTTCCCCACAACTTGCTGATTTTTGGCCTTTCTGGGAGATGTCACTTGTATAGCGTGCCTCGCACGAAATAATTTATATAAAATTATGAAACTCATACCATAAATACTAAATACTGTCCACTATCCAATGCAACCAGTTGCACTCAATTTGGATACTCTAGGAAGAAGTTATGATTGTTGTACCTGGAATACCTTCTTGAGACTAGTCAATAGGACTAGTCAGATACCCTATCTTCCACAGGGTGTATCTACAAATGTAAGACGACCTAGAAGCTGAATTTTTTACCACATATACCTTAATAATTTTTGTGAATACCCTCCAGAGTTAGGGTCTGAAACATTACAGAACACGTTTTATAGAAAAAATTCTGCAATGACTCAGTTCAAGATGATTCCATAACCCTATCTTACACAGGCTGTACCTCCGAAATTATAAGGCCTCAGGAGCTGAAATTTTAACCCAACATACCTTGATCCATCTACTAAATATCCTCCAAGTCGTTCCTTCATAAACATTGTCGAAACAAATTTATAGAAAAAATTCCAAGGTGGCTCAGATGTAGCAGCGAAACCCCAATAACTTGAGCTCTGATACCATATGTTAAGAACAAAATATCAATATAGCATAGAAAAACCTCAGAATAAGTACTCAACGCCTTGAAAAAGATATAAATTCATATAATAAGCCTCTTCGAGGGGGAAACCTCCTTATGTCCACATAAATGTACAATTCCAAGATGATTCCAAATGAAAATGTCTCCTTGGTATATATAGGAGACTAGGAGGTATAATTACAACTAATGGAATAAATACGACATAAATAAAATAACATTACTAATGTAATATGCCCCAATTAAGGGGTGATGAGCCAATATTAGGGCTTAATAGTTGAATAGTGGAAGGTTGTCTTACAACTCTTCATTGTTGGGATTTGCTACGAGTAGCTCCAATTTACATGCTCTGATAGCATTATTAGACACACAAAATATAGAGATAAGTGTGAGATGTTATTCTTTATTCATATGATACACATATAAGTACATTGATGTGACCTTTGGATTCATATTCCAATTTCTCTTGGATTCCCGATGATTGTTACAATCCCTTGACTATTCATATTTCATTAAGTGAGGAATACCCTAACCCTAAACTTGGTTTCTATCAGATTCTCTAATGATGATGGGGATAAAGATGAAGATGAAAATGAGAGTGACTATGAGTAGGCATTGTGAGAAGGCCCAAATGATCCAACCAGACGGGCAAGTGAGGCAGGTGGAGCTTCCTATGAGCGTTGGAGATCTATTCCGCTTGCATCCACACCATTATGTAAAAGAGGCCATTACAAAAAGAAGAATATTCAAAGCCTCCATAATCACCATGGAAGCTCAGCTCGAGAGTGGTGACATATACCTCCTCCTTCCTCTGGCTCACCTCTTCCCCTCTGATTCTGACTGTGCTCTACATCTTCCACCTCCCTGTGCCTGCTTTCTCAGGAATAATCAAGAACAAGAAGAAGAAGATGAGAGAAGGGATAAATGTAGGCCATAGATATGGATGGGGAAATTCCACCAGTTCGGGCTCTTATTCTTCACTTTCTGCATCGACCAGTCATGTGAAGTATCCCCAGAAGGGTTAGGGTTAGGGTTATCAAGGTCGATCCATAGTGATGTGATGAAGTGCAGTAGGATTTGGGAACCATCATTGGACATAATTTTGGAGGATGAAATTATGTGCCCATGAAGCAATAGTAGAAAAGAGGGGGAATTAGACCAAGAAAGGAAACCTACCAATCAAAAAATTGAGCAGCAAGTGCCCAAGCTAATTTCCTCCTCCCGCAAGTCCAATTGCAAGCCAAGTTCCTCCTTGTCCAAATCTAATCCCAGGCCAAGTTCCTTTCCCAGGCCAATCTCAGGCCAATTTCCTCCTCCTGTAGTCCCAATAGATGCCTCGGGTGAGTCTTCATCTGCGCAAGTACATGATGTTGAAAGGGACGATGTTTGGTGGGTTTTGTTGGTCATAGATAAGCCGAACCTTGTGTCTTACAACCTGCACACAGAAGGTAGCCAACAAGGGGAGAATATATGAGAGTGAAGAGTAGGCGAGAACCCTATGGGGATTGGAGCACATCATAGGGTTTGTATTTCATGGTCATTTGCTTGCAAATAGAAGGTCGATTTCACTATTCCATCTCGAACTGAATCTCCTTTCCTCAGTTTGTTGTGGTAGTTGACACTTGCAATAACAATAGGTCAAAATCAAACTCTAGCTATATACATAGTATCTCAAAACACATACCCCACCAGAATTATCACCACAGGCTCTTCACTCAGTGGACCTATGACATAGCACCTGCATTCGTGGGACATTAAAGAATACCTCTAATTTCACTAGATATTGATAAATACCTCCAAAAATCCTTTTTTTGAACCCCCCTCCCAATACATATTTTCAATAAAAGAAACACCTATTTTTACTAGATACCCCTTTTTATACCCCCCAATACCTATAAACCCCCTGATACCCACATCCCTCCCCCCTCAATACATACAATATATTGACTTTATTTTTCATAATTTAAAAACCCCCTTTATGAATGAACAAGATAAGATATTGGTCAATAAGGTGAACCCCCTATGATTATCACTAAATAGTTATTATGTCAAACAATAAAGCAGGTCCTTGGATACACTTAGCCTTTCTCATAGGAACTCCCATTAATACAAAGAACATTGATAATCCTCACAGGATCCCATTCACACTTAAACCATATACCAGTGAATACTCAGTAGTCAAAAGCGCTTACAACTGTATCCCACCCTCGAGTGAACCTGAGAGGTATCAATTCTCTTGCTCACCAAAGATAAAATGTGAATCCTAGGTGCCAAGGCCTTTGAATGTTGTAGAGAAATCCCACGCAAAAATTGCCATGTCTGGGTCGATTGAATCCACAACACCTCATTTTCAAGAAGGTATAAATCTAGTTCCTATATTGGAGGAAAACTTCACATTGACATAGTTTCCAACAAATAAATTGAAGGGAGAGAGTTCTCGGTGTTAGAACACGGAAAATGGATCTTTGGTAGGGTTTTCAGTGCGGGATTCAATGTTGAAGGTTTGTGAGAAAGGTTCAAAGACACCTATTCAAATGTGGAGGTGAAATTAAGTATACAACACAAGAATGAAATCGATCATATCCAAATAAAACCTAATGGTTATGCACAACAAATGATGAAAATGATGTCAAAATGGAACGAGGATGGAAGACTAGACTGTTGGCATGGTAGTATGGTGTGCCAAAAAATTCTGAATTGCAGTTCGAGCGCAATGTAAGTGTGGTAGTTTAAACTGGCACTTTATTTCCACCCTGGCACCTTCTATGTTTTTTATCCAGGTGGATATCGGTGGCCAACCACCTTTTCCAACTGACTCAAAACAGTTTTTCAGGCAATTTTGACAATTTACTATTTTTAGCAGTTTTTAACTTCCAGGGCCATTTTGAGGGCCTAAATGAAGTTTTTTCAGGATCAAGATTCTCAATTATAGATAAAGGAATGATTGAGCCCCCAAAATGAATCTCCTCTACGATACATTTCCAAAGGGTTATCATATGCCTAAAACAGAGATTGTATGCAAACGTTACGACCCCGAGAAGTTGATGTACTAACTTACCCAAACGAGGCCCACATGACTTTTGGCGTTTCATATCCTAGGGTTAGGTTTTTGGATGTCTAGGGTTTTTTGCATTCCTGTTTATTGTAAAAATCCCTTCAGAGCCTCATTGTAATCATCTTCTTGCGAATGCGAGTAGCCGTCACATCTCTTCTCAGAGATAAGTTGTCACCATTCTAGCGAGTCTTTCGCTCTGTATTTTTACAGTCTCTGTACATTTATTTCATTAATAGAAATCGTGTATTACAATACATCTGTGTCTATGGTTTCATATATGATACATTTATGTTATATTATTGGATATCTGCGATATCTCTATGCATTTCTTTATTATATCTCTGCTTTCATTTCATGCCGAAAATAAATCTGGATCAGTGATATCAGAGCAGGCTGTTCTTGATCATTTTTTCAATGCATGTCCCCGACGAGGTCCAAGTATAGAAATTTGGGTCTCGATCTTGTCTCTCTTGAGGAAAATCTCTCTCGTACACCCATGAAACCCTCAATGGATGAAGAAAAGAAAAATGATGGAATAGACAATCCTACCAGTCTGTTGCTTGAGCAAACTCTCACGCAACAGAGGGATGAAATGATGGAGAATTTTTCCCACATCCTTCAATGTTTGTTGATAGAAACAGGCACATATTCATCAAGAATCCACTTTGGAATCACCTCGCCTTTCAAGGTACAAGTTAATTTTGATATTCCTGTATTTGAAGAACAGATAGATGCACAAGCCCTAGACAAATGGTTAAATTTTCTATAAGGTTATTTCTCTCTTCACAATTTTTCTGACAGAGAAAAGATCACCTTCAAACTCCTTAAATCTCTCCCTCATGTAAAACATTGGTGGGAAACTTACTGGGATAAACTTTCCAAAGAGGATTCTGGAATATATGGGGTCGAGCTCACTTGGGATTTTTTTGTGGATGCAGTAAAGGAACGGTATTACCCCGTTGACAACTATGAGGACCAGTACATGAGATGGACCACACTGTAGCAAGAGAGGGCAGAGCAGTTACGAAGTTCACCAATACCTTCCATACCTTGTGCACCAAGATAGGTATCAAATACTTTGAATGACATTTGGTTGTGAAATACCGTGGGGATCTACACAAATACATCTAAACTAAAATGGAATTTATGGACATCTCATCTTATCGATATGTTGTCAAAATCGAGCAGAAATTTAAGCACCAAAAAAAATGAGAGTTTAGTTCTAAAATTTCACAATAACCAAAAGATGACAAAGATGTCCCTAACAAATAGTCTCCTGAAAACCGGTCCAAGCCACAGAAAAAGAAGGGTCATGGGAAGACAAAGAAGGACACCAGAAAATAGTGTGATTTCCACAAAAACCCCTAGCACAACACCGATGAATGTTGCTCAAAAACATCATTGGTGTTCGATATCAAAGACAAGGAGTTGAACCCTGATTCAGAATCTGATTCTAAAAATACTGGAAAAGGATAGATCATTGATGCAGACCCCACTGCTATTGTCGCGACCGCAGCAATTCAACCAGAAGAACCAATAGATACTGAAGAGGGGGAGCTCCTTTTTCATTCACATATGTGGGTGAAGGGGACCCTACTACATTTTATTGTTGATAGTGGAAGCCAGAAGAACCTCATCTCAAAAAAGATCGTCAAACAATTGGGATTGTCGACAAAACCACACCCACAACCATACAACATCGGGTGGCTTCGCCAAGGACGAGATCTCTGTGTCAGCCAACAATGTCGATTATCATATGGCATCCAACCCTTCAAGGATGAGGTATTATGTGATGTTTCCCCATTGGATGTCTGTGATGTCCTCTTGGGCCAACCATATATGTGGAGACGCCATGCTTTTTATGAGTCTCAACCCCGTAGTGTCATTGTTACTTTGGAGGTTCATCTCTATAGAATACCAGAGGTATTTCCAACTATTTTTCCACCTAAACAGTGCCACAAGGTAGTATCTCATACTTCAAAATTCATCTTCTTCAAATCTGTTAAAAAAGGGAACAGAAGGACACTGCAACCACTACAACCTCGCCCAAAGCACCTTCTATCCAACAAAAGAAGGTCAGCAAGGTTGTAGCAAAGCGCAAATATCCCTTCTTCAGATAGGAATCTCATGTTTTCAAACTGGTTAAAAAGGTCCAACCCTTCTAGCCACATGCTCATGATAGCCTTCCACAAACCGGGCAGCGTGACGTCTCCAGCAAGGTAAGGAGCTCACCAAGATTCAGATTCAACAAATGTTTTTTCCTCTCCCCCGATCACTTAACGCAATGGATACCATTTCTTCCTAAGGAGGGAGAATTTATCCAGGTGGATATTGGTGGCCACCCACCTTTTTCAACTGGCTCAAAACAGTTTTCTGGCAATTTTGGCACATTACTATTTTTAGCAGTTTTTAACTTTCAGGACCATTTTGAGGGCCTAAATGAAAGTTTCTAGGGATTGAGATTCTAAATTGTAGTTGAAGTCATTTTTTATCCCCCAAAATAAATATCCTTGACAATACCTTTCCAGCAGGCTATCATACGCCTAAAACGGAGATCATATGCAAAAGTTACGACCCCGGGAAGTTGATGTACTAGCTTACCCAAACAGGGCCCACATGAATTTTGGCGCTTCATCTCATAGGGTTAGGTTTTTGGATGTCTAGGGTTTTTTTCATTCTTATTTATTGTAAAACTTCCTTCAAAGCCTCATTGTAATCATGTTCTTGCGAATGTGAGTAGCTGTCACATCTCTTCTCAGAGATAAGATGCCACCATTCTAGCGAGTCTTTCGCTCTATATTTTTACAGTCTCTGTACATTTATTTCATTAATAGAAATTGTGTATTACTGTATATATGTTTTTATGGTTCCATCTCTAATACATTTATGTTAAATTATTGGATATCTGTGATATCTCTGTGCATTTATTTATTATATCTCCACTCTAATTTCATGACGAAAATAAATCTGGATCAGTGGTATCAGAGCAGGTTGTTCTTTTTCGTTTTTTCAGTTCATGTCCCCGATGAGGTATGAGTATAGCAAGTTGGGTATCGAGCTTGTCTCTCCCTACTACAATCTCTCTCGCACACCCAAGAAACCCTTAATGGTTGAAGAAAATAAAAACGATGGAGTAGACGATCCTATCAGTCTATTTCTTGAGCAAGATCTCACACGACAAAGGGACATAATGATGGAGAATTTTTCCCATGTCCTTCAACGCCTGCCAATAGAAATAGGCACATCTTCATCAAGCGGCCAGTTTGGAAGCACCTTGCCTTTCAAGGTACAATTTAATTTTGATATTCCTATATTTGAAGGACAGATAGATGCAGAAGCCCTAGAAAAATGGTTAAATTTGCTAGAAGGTTATTTCTCTGTTCACAATTTTTCTGACAGAGAAAATATCACCTTCTCACTCCTTAAATCTCTCCCTCATGTCAAACATTGGTGGGAAACTTACTGGGAGAAAAGTTCCACGAAGGAGTCTGGAATATATAGGGTCGAGCCGACTTGGCATTTTTTTGTGGATGCAGTAAAGGAACGGTATTACCCCGTTGGAAACTATGAGGACCAGTACATGAGATGGACCACACTGTAGCAAGAGAGGGGCCAAGTAGTTCCAAAGTTCACCAATACCTTCCATACCTTGAGCACCAAGCTAGGTATCAAAGACTCTAAACAAAATTTGGTTCTGAAATACCATGGGGCTCTACACAGATACATCCAAACTGAAATGGATTTTCTAGATATCTCATCACTCGGTGCTGTTTATCGATATGCTGTTAAAATCGAGCAGAAATTTAAGCACCAGAAAAAACAAGAGTTTGGGTCTGCAAATCCGCAACAACCAAAGTATGACAAAGATGACCCTAACAAACAGTCTCCTGAAAACCAATCCAAGCCATAGGAAACGAAGGATCACGGGAAGACAAAGAAGGACACTGAAAAATGGTTTGATTTGCACAAAATCCCCTGGCACAACACCGATGAATGTCGCTCAAAACATTCATTGGTGGACGAGATCAAAGACAAGGAGCCGAACCCTGATTCAGAATCTGATTCTAAAAATACCGATAAAGGACAGATCATTGACGCAGACCCCATTGTTATTGTCGTGACCATAGAAATTCAACCAGAAGAACCAACAGATCCTAAAGAGGGGGAGCACCTTTTTCGTTCACAGATGTGAGTGAAGGGGACCCTGCTTCATTTTACTGTTGATAGCAGAAGCCAAAAGAACCTCATCTCAGCAGAGGTTGTCAAACAGTTGGGATTGTCAACAACACCACACCCGCAACCATACAACATCGGGTGGCTTCGCCAAGGACGAGATCTTCGTGTCATCCAACAATGTCGATTATGATACAACATCCAACCCTCCAAGGATGAGGTATTATGTGATGTTTCCCCACTGGATGTATGTGATGTCCTCTTGGGACAACCATATATGTGGATATGCCATGATTTTTATGAGTCTCGACACCATAGTGTCAATGTTACTTTGGGGGATCATCTCTACAAAATACCATAGGTATTTCCAACTATTGTTCCACCTAAACAGCATTGCAAGGTAGTATCTTATACTGCAAAATTCAACTTCTTCACAATCTATTCAAAAGGGGAATAGAAGAACACTGCAACCACTACAGCCTCTCCCCAAGCACCTTCTATCCAACAGAAGTAGGTCGACAAGGTTGTAACAAAGCACAAATATTCCTTCTTCACACAGGAATCTCATCTATCCAGACTAGTTAAAAAGATTCAACCCTTCCAGCCACATTCTTTTGATAGCCTTCCACAAATCGAGCAACGCGATGTCTCCAGCAAGGCAAGCAGCTCACCAAGATTCAGATTCAACAAACTCTTTTTCCTCTCCCCCAGACACACAATGCAATGGATACCATTGTTTCATAAGGATGGAGGATTGATCCAAGTGGATATCAGTGGCCACCCACCTTTTCCAACTGCCTCAAAAAACATTTCTGGCAATTTTGGCAATTTACTATTTTTAGCAGTTTTTAACTTCTGGGACCATTTTGAGGGCCTAAATGAAGGTTTTTCGGGATCTATCTTAACAATGATAGCTAAAGGAAGGATTGATCCCCCAAAATGAATCCGCTCGACGATACCTTTCCAACATACTATCATACATCTAAAATGGATATCGTATGCAAAAGTTACGACCTCAGGAAGTTGATGTACTAACTTACCCAATTGGGGCCCACGTGACTTTTGACGCTTCATCTCCTACGGTTAGGTTTTTGTATGTCTAGGGTTTTTGGAATTCATGTTTATTGTAAAAATGCCTTCAAATCCTCATTGTAATCATCTTATTTTGAATGAGATTAGCCATCACATCTCTTCTCAGAGATAAGATACCACCATTCTAGTGAGTCTTTCGCTCTATATTTTTACAGTCTTTGTACATTTATTTCATTAATAGGAATCATGTATTACTGTATATCTGTGTTTATGGCTTCATCTCTGATACATTTTTGTTATATTATTGGATATATGCGATATCTCTATGCATTTCTTTATTATATCTCCTCTCTCATTTTGTTCCGAAAATAAATCTGGATCAGTGGTATCAGAGCAAGTTTTTCTTCATCGTTTTTTCAGTGCATGTCCCTAACGAGGTTCGAGTATAGAAATTTGGGTCTTGATCTTCTCTCTCTTGAGGAAAATAACTCTTGCACACCCAAGAAAGCCTCAATGGAGGAATAAAAGAAAAACGACGGAGCAGACGATCCTATCAGTCTGTTGCTTGAGCAAGCTCTCGCGCGACAGAGGGATGAAATGATGGAGAATTTTTCCCACATCCTTCAACACCTATTGATATCAATAGGAGAATATTCATCAAGCGGCCACTTTGGAATAACCTCACCTTTCAAGGTACAAGTTAATTTTGATACTCCTATATTTGAAAGACAGATAGATGCAGAAGCCCTAGACAAATGGTTAAACCTGCTAGAAGGTTATTTCTCTGTTCACAATTTTCTTGACAGAGAAAAGATCACTATCGCACTCCTTAAATATCTCCCTCATGTTAAATATTGGTGGGAAACTTACTGGGAGAAACATTCCACAGAGGATTCTGGAATATATGGGGCCAAGCCCGCTTGGGATTTTTTTGTGGATGCGGTAAAGTAACAGTATTACCCCGTTGGAAACTATGAGAACCAATACATGAGATGGACCACACTGCGGCAAGAGAGGGGCCAAGAAGTTCCAGAGTTCACCAATACCTTCCATACCGTGTGCACCAAGCTAGGTATCAAAGACTCCGAACGAAATTTAGTTCTGAAATACCATGGGGCTCTACATAGATACATCTAAACTGAAATGGATTTTCTAGACATCTCATCACTCGATGTTGCTTATCGATATGCTGTTAAAATCAAGCAGAAATTTAAGCACCAGAACAAATGAGAGTTCAGGTCTGCAAATCCGCAACAACCAAAGTATGAAAAATACATCCCTAACAAATAGTCTCCCGAAGACCAGTCCAAGCCACAGGAAAAGAAGGGTTACAGGAAGACAAAGAAGGATAGTGGAAAATGGTGCGATTTCCACAAAATCCCCTGGCACAATACCGATGAATGTCGCTCAAAACTGTCATTGGTGTTCAGGATCAAAGACAAGGAGCCGAGCCCTGATTCATAATCTGATTCTGAAAATACTGGTAAATGATAGATCATTGACGCAGACCACATTGCTATTGTCGCGACCGCCACAATTCAACTAGAAGAACCAACAGATCCTGAAGAGTGGGAGCACCTTTTTCATTCACAAATGTGGGTGAAGGGGACCCCGCTGCATTTTATTGTTGATAGCGGAAGCCAGAAGAACCTCATCTCAGTAGAGGTCATCAAACAGTTTGGATTGTCGAAAATGCCACACCTGCAGCCATACAACATCGGGTCGCTTCGCCAAGGATGAGATCTCTGTGTCAACCAAAATTTCGATTATCATATGACATACAACCCTTCAAGGATGAGGTATTATGTGGTGTTTCCCCACTGGATGTCTGTGATGTCCTCTTGGTCAAACCATATATGTGGAGACGCCATGTTGTTTATGAGTCTTGACCCTGTAGTGTCATTGTTACTTTGGGGGGTCATCTCTATAGAATACTAGAGGTAGTTCCATCTATTGTTACACCTAAACAATGCCGCAAGGTAGTATCTCATACTAAAAAATTCATCTTCTTCACAATGTGTTCAAAAGGGGAACAGAAGGACATTGCAACCACTACAGCCTCACCTCAAGCACGTTCTATCCAACAGAAGTAGGTCGACAAGGTTGCAGAAAAGTGCATAGATTCCTTCTGCACACAGGAATATCATGTATCCAGACTAGTTAAAAAGGTCCAACCCTTCCAGCCACATGCTCATGATAGCCTTCCACAAATCAAGCAGCGCAACGTCTCCAGCAAGGCAAGCAACTCACCAAGATTCAGATTCAGCAAATGATTTTTCCTCTCCCCTACGCACTCCACGCAATGGATACCAGTTCTTCCTAAGGAGGGAGGATTGATCCAGGTGGATATCGGTGGCCACCCACCTATTCCAATTGGCTCAAAACAGTTTTCTGGCAATTTTGGCAATTTAGTACTATTTTTAGTAGTTTTTAACTTATGGGGCCATTTTGAGGGCTTAAATGAAGGTATTTCGGGATCGATCTTCTAAATGATATTATAAGGAATTGTTGAGAAACCAAAATGAATCTTCTCAGCGATACCTTTTCAACAGGCTATCATACACCTAAAACGACGATCGTATGCAAAAGTTACGACCTCGGGAAGTTGATGTACTAACTTACCCAAACGGGGCCCACATGACTTTTGGCACTTCATCTCCTAGAGTTAGGTTTTTGGATGTCTAGGGATTTTTTCATTTCTGTTTATTGTAAAAATTCCTTCAAAGCCTCATTGTAATCATCTTCTTGCGAATGCGAGTAGCCGTCACATCTCTTCTCAGAGATAAGATGCCACCATTCTAGCTAGTCTTTCACTCTGTATTTTTACAATCTTTGTACATTTATTTCATTAATAGAAATCATGTATTACTGTATATATATGTTTATGGTTTCATCTCTGATACATTTCTATTATATTATTGGATATCTGCGATATCTCTGTGCATTTCTTTATTATATCTCTGCTCTCATGTCGTGCCAAAAATAAATCTGGATCAGTGGTATCAGAGCAGGCTATTCTTGATCATTTTTTCAGTGCATGTCCCCAACAAGGTCCGAGTATATAAATTTGGGTCTTGAGCTTGTATCTCTTGAGGAAAGTCAATATCGCACACCCAAGAAACCCTCAATGGTGGAAGAAAAGAAAAACGACGGAGCAGATGATCCTATCAGTCTGTTGTTTGAGCAAGCTCTCATGCGACAGAGAGACGAAACGATAGAGAATTTTCCCCACATCCTTCAACGCCTGTCGATAGCAACATGCACATATTCATCAAGCAGCCACTTTGGAAGCACCTCGCCTTTCAAGGTAAAAGTTAATTTTTATATTCCTGTATTTGAAGGATAGATAGATGCAAAAGCCCTAGACAAATGGTTAAATTTGCTAGAACGTTATTTCTTTTTTCACAATTTTTCTGATAAAGAAAAGATCACCTTTGAACTCCTTAAATATCTCTCTCATGTAAAACATTGGTGGGAAACTTACTGGGAGCAAAGTTCTACATAGGAGTCTAGAATATATGGGGTTGAACTCACTTGGGATATTTTTGTGGATGCGGTAAAGGAACATTATTACCGCATTGGCAACTATGAGGACCAGTACATGAGAAGGACCACACTAAGGCAAGAGAGGGGCCAAGCAGTTCTGGAGTTCACCAATACCTTCCATACCTTGCACACCAAGCTGGGTATCAAAGACTCTGAATGACATTTGGTTCTGAAATACCGTGGGGCTCTACACAGATGCATACAAACTGAAATGGATTTTTTGGACATCTCATCACTCGGTGCTGCTTATCGATATGATGTTAAAATCGAGAAGAAATTTAAGAACCATAAGAAACGAGAGTTTGGGTATGCAAATATGCAACAACCAAAGCATGACAAAGACGACCCTAACAATTTGTTTCCCGAAAACCAGTCCAAGCCACGAGAAAAGAGGGGCCACGAGAAGACAAAGAAGGACACCGAAAAATGGTGCGATTTCCACAAAATCCCCTAACACAACACTGATGAATGTCACTCAAAACATTCATTGGTGGCCAAGATCAAATACAAGGAGCCGAACCCTAATTCAAAATCTAATTTTGAAAATACTGGTAAATGACAGATCCTTTACGCAGACCCCACTACTATATTCGCGCCCGCAACAATTCAACCAAAAGAACCAACAGATCCTAAAGAGGGGGAGGGACTTTTTCATTCACATATGTGGGTGAAGGGGACCCCGCTGCATTTTGTTGTTGATAGCGGAAGCCATAAGAGCCTCATCTCAGCAGAGGTCGTCAAACAGTTGGGATTGTCGACAACACCACACCTGCAGCCATACAACATCAAGTGGCTTCGCCAAGGACGAGATCTCTTTGTCAGCCAACAATTTCGATTATCATACGACATCCAACCCTTCAAGGATGAGGTATTATGTGATGTTTCCCCACTAGATGTTTGTGATGTCTTGTTGGGCCAACCATGTATGTGGAGACGTCGTGTTGTTTGTGAGTCTTGACTCCATAGTGTCATTGTTACTTTGGGGGGTCATATCTACAAAATACCAGAGGTATTTCCAACTATTGTTCCACCTAAACAGTGATGCAAGGTAGTATATCATACTGCAAAATTCATCTTCTTCACAATCTGTTCATAAGGGGAACATAAGGACACTGCAACCACTACAGCCTCGCCCCAAGCACCTTCTATCCAACAGAAGTAGGTCGATAAGGTTGCAGCAAAGCGCAAAGATTCCTTTTGCACAAAAGAATATCATGTATTTAGACTGGTTAAAAATTTCCAACCCTTCTATCCACATGCTCGTGATAGCCTTCCACAAACCGAGCAGCGAGATGTCTCTAGCAAGGTAAGCAACTCACCAAGATTTAGATTCAGCAAACGCTTTTTCCTCTCCCCTGGGAACTCAATTCAATGGATACCATGGATTCCTAAGGAGGGAGGATTGATCCAGATGGATATTGGTGGCCACCCACCTTTTGCAACTGGCTCAAAACAGTTTTTTGGCAATTTTGGCAATTTACTATTTTTAGCAGTTTTTAACTTATGGGGCCATTTTGAGGGCCTAAATAAAGGTTTTTTGGGATAGAGCTTCCCAATGATATCCTAAGGCATGATTGAGCCCCCAAAATTAATATCCTCGACAATACCTTTTCAACGGGCTATCATATGCCTAAAATGACAATCGTATGCAAAAGTTATGACCTTAGGAAGTTGATGTAATAACTTACCCAAACGGGGCCCACATGACTTTTGGCACTTCATCTCCTAGGGTTAGGTTTTTGGATGTCTAGGGTTTTTGGCATTCTTTTTTGTTATAAAAAGGCCTTCAGAGCCTCATTGTAATCATCTTCTTGTGAATGCGAGTAGCCATCACATCTCTTCTCAGAGATAAGATGCCACCATTCTAGCGAGTCGTTCGCTCTATATTTTTACAGTCTTTGTACATTTCTTTCATTAATAGAAATCATGTATTACTCTATTACTGTTTTTATGGTTTTATCTTTGATACATTTCTATTATATTATTGGATGTCTGTGATATCTATGTTCATTTCTTTATTATATCTCCGCTCTCATTTCGTGCCGAAAATAAATCCGGATCAGTGGTATCAGAGCAGGTTGTTCTTGATTGTTTTTTCAGTGCATGTCCTCGATGAGGTCTGAGTATAGAAATTTGGGTCTCGAGCTTGTCTCTCTTAAGAAAAATTGATCTCACAGACCCAAGAAACCCTCAATGGCGGAAGAAAATAAAAACGACGGAGCAGACGATCCTATCAGTCTGTTGCTTGAGCAAGCTCTCATGCGACAGAGGGACGAAATGATAGAGAATTTTTCCCACATCCTTCAACGCCTGTCGATAGAATCAAATGCATCTTCATCAAGCGGCCACTTTGGAAGCACCTTGCCTTTCAAGGTACAAGTTAATTTTGATATTCTTGTATTTGAAGGACAGATAGATGCAGAAGCCCTAGACAAATGATTACTTCAGCTAGAACGTTATTTCTTTGTTCACAATTTTTCTGACAGAGAAAAGATCACCTTCGCACTCCTTAAATCTCTCCCTCATGTCAAACATTGGTGGGAAACTTACTGGGAGAAAATTTCCACAAAGGAGTTTGGAATATATGGGGCCGAGTCCACTTGGGATATTTTTGTGGATGCGGTAAAGGAACAGTATTACCTCGTTGGCAACTATGAGGACCAATACATGAGATGGACCACACTATGGAAAGAGAGGGGCCAAGCAGTTCTGGAGTTCACCAATACCTTCCATACCTTGCGCACCAAGCTAGGTATCAAAGACTCTGAATGATATTTGGTTCTGAAATACTGTGGGGCTCTACACAGATACATCCAAACTGAAATGGATTTTCTGGACATCTCATGACTCGATGCTGCTTATCAATATGTTGTTAAAATCGAGCAGAAATTTAAGCACCAAAACAAATGATACTTCAGGTCTGTAAATCCGCAACAACCAAAGTATGAAAAAGACGACCCTAAAAAACAGTTTCCCGAAAACCAGTCCAAGCCATGGGAAAATTAGGGCCAC
>ML815182.1:81163-91507 GCA_009831015.1 Picea engelmannii | reverse complement strand
CTTTTAATTTAGTTTGACGATGATTTTCTTACAAAAATCTGTCAGTTTGTGTGAATCTTGGTTAATGAGTCTGTTACTATTGCAGGGAGAAAGTTTTAGTTCCCGCGACGAAACCAAACATCACTCTTCAGGGACAAGGTAAACGTACAACCGTCATAACATGGAATGATGACGCATTCACATTGGGTAACACTGGGAGGCCTCTGGGCATTTACAAGAGTGCAACTGTTGCTGTAGAGGCGGATCATTTTGTTGCTGCAAACATTGCATTCCAGGCATGTATATTTTCACAATTATATTTACTAATTTAGGGTAGTGGTTGAATATTAAATAATAATATTTTAATTTTAAGGGTACAGTTAAGTCAGAAATCAATTTGTTGTGAGAGATTTTCTTGTTTGTGGAATAAGGATTTCTGAATTTGAATTTTTAAACTCCCAAAATAAAATATATGTGCTTAACCATTATCCACACAGAAAACTGAAATCTATATAATCATAATATTGTTTAATATGAACTTCTCCATAATTCATAGTTGTAAACCTAATTATATTATTAAACATTTGATTATTTATGGGCCTCATAGATTTGATTAAATATTTGATTATTTATGTTCAGTTAAATGTTGGCTTTGGCTAAACATTTTAGCTTTAGGATTTTTTTGGTGGGAATGGGGCTATATAAATGTGGACAAAATCCTATTTTTTGTTGTTTAAATTGCATTTATGATTGCATAAATAGATTCAGCATGCTGAAAAATCTTTATACAAACTTAGCCACTCAAATCTGCAGATCCAATCATTCTTCACCTGATTTCAGGCAAAATCAAACAGAAAAAATAGCCCTAAAAAAGCCAAAAAGTAGAACTTTTAGACTAAGCTTTAAATGTTGTATATTATCAGTAATTTAAATGTTCTAAATTTTGAATTTTTTTGGATATCATATCTTTTGAGTAGTTAAATCTGTTTAATTTGAATGTTCCAATTTTATTTTTTTTAAATCTATTTATACATTCAGAAATACAATTGAAAGAAAATTTTAACCCAACAATTTTATAAGGTATGTTACAAAGAAAAATAACTCTTTGCCTTCAGTATCTCAATTACTGTAACCCTGTCAGATCAAATTATTTTATAACATATTGATTAATTTTTTTCACAACTCCAATTCATAAAACGCATACTGATCACTCTTCTGTTAAATTACTTGTGCTGTACAGAACAGCGCGTATTTTCCCGATTCGATCTATAAATATAGACAAGCGGTAGCGCTGAGGGTCTCGGGAGACATGGCTACGTTCTTCAGCTGTGGAGTTTTCGGTCACCAGGATACTCTCTTCGACAGTATGGGTCGCCATTATTTTTACAATTGCACCATTAAGGGCTCAGTGGATTTCATCTTTGGCAATGGCAGAAGTATATACGAGGTTCTTATATAAATCCATCTAAACCCTAAAACTCCATCTCAGTGGATTTCATCTTTGGCAATGGCAGAACTATATACATAAATCCATCTAAACCCTAAAACTCCATCTCAGTGGATTTCATCTTTGGCAATGGTAGAACAATATACGAGGTTCTTATATAAATCCATCTAAACCCTAAAACTGCATCTAAACCCTAATGAATAAATAAAATAAAATCCATCTAAACCCTAATGAATAAATAAAATAAAAATTACACACATCTCCACCAACCCAGTAGATCACCTTGCTTCACTAGCAGTGTAAAAGACTGTATTCTCTCTAATATCTTGTGTATATTGCCCATGCAGCGCTGTGTCTTACGCTCACTGACTAGGTATGGAGCTATAACAGCTCAGGACCGTTCTGATCCAAACGAGCTAACAGGATTTGCATTTGTGAATTGTCGGGTAAGTGGGTCCGGCCATCCATTACTTGGTCGCGCATGGGGTGATTTCTCTCGCGTTGTTTACGCCCTCTCAGACTTCGACATCGGTTTCGAGGCGCAGACCTGGGCATACTTTGGCCATCCACAACGTCAAAGGTATCATATATTAAAGAGATATATACCTAACCCTAATTTTATTTCATCTTCATTGAAGTTTATAACTCACCTTTTCCAATTCTTGGATTGAAAGGTTTGCATAAATTGATCAAGCTTATGTTTCCATTGCTTCCAGCACTTCATTTTATGGTATGTACCAATGCAAGGGACCTGGTGCAGAAATTGCCCTGAAATCCAAATGGACAAAGCAACTTACAGCTCAACAAGCCCAGCCATTTTTAGACAAGAGTTTCATCACTGCTGCTCAATGGCTTCGACCTTATGCCGAAGTTACCCTTGACGTCCGCACTTGGAATGTATGAAGGGAGTTTCTGCTCAGTCAATCTCGAAGCCATGGATTATAAGAAATCGAAATGTACGAACTTTCCAAAATGTATGAAGTTTCCATGTATGGCTTTGTAAATGTTTGTATGGCTTTGTAAATGTTTCTTTCTGGTTGTAGCGCCGTGTAATAAAATCGCGGGCCAATTTATCAGTTCGTTCCGGTTGGACCGCCGTGTAATAAAATCGCGGGCCAATTTATTAATTCGTTCTGATTGCAGCGCCGTGTAATAAAATCGCAGACCAATTTATCAACATTTGTTAATCGTATATTTTTTTGTGCTCAAGAGAATTTCTTCTTCACAAATATAAAAATATTAACATGTTGAATCATGGTTTGCTATCATGTTACACTGCATTGCGCTATTGGATTGGTCGCTTTAATCCTTCCCATGACATGTATAGAAGCATATAGACCAGCAATTATTCATGAATGTGTAAAAAGTATGGTTTAAATACGTTTGTTAAATAAATGTGGTGATGAATTGCAAGAATCTGAAAATGTAGATTCTATGGATAAAAGAGGTGAAATTTTGTAAATAGAATAGGATATTTTGGAGTGGTGGTAGTGCACTATAACAAGTAGTTAAATCTTAAATTTTAAAAGGTAAGAAATAATAATTAGAAAAAGAAAGTAATAATTTCAAATTAAAATGGTCATATTGTTCTATCAGAATTTATTGGTTTCACATGTACATGTTTCACTATATTAAATGTTTAACTATGTCATATGGTTGTGAGGCTAAACACAATGTGAATAAAAATATAATACAAATGATTGTTGGTTTTCCTTAAGGGGTGATAATTCTTCTTATCACTTATGACTCTTTATATTTACAATATTGTTACAAGTAAGACAATCACAAGGATTACATGTCCAACATTTCCCCCCTTAATTGGGCATGTGTGAGTCCAAGCATCATTTTGAATTTTTCGATTTTTTTTTCTTCCAAGCACTTTGGTGAAGATGTCAACAATTTGTTCATTTGTGGAACAATGTCTTAAATGAATCATCTTGGTCTCTACATGATATTGAATAAGGTGATATTTTGTGTTGATGTGCTTAGTTCAATCATGGAATCTGGGATTCTTGGCCAACTTTCTTTGCAGAAGTGTTGTCAACTAGAAGAGGAGTAGAATTCACTTGTTTCTCCTGCAAATCTTCAAGTGTTTTCCTAAGCCACACAATCTCCTTTGTCGCTTCTGCAGCCGCCACATATTTTGTCTCTATTGTGGAATATGTTAAAGAAATGATTGTTTGTGTGATCTCCAGGAGACAGCTGTTGATCCAAGACTCACGAGATAACATGAAGTTGATACTCCATTTTTTGTATCCCCAACAAAGTCTGAATCAAAATATCCGATTAGGTTGAATTCATCCACCTTAGAGTACCTGAGTCGAAAATCTTGAGTTCCTTTCAAGTATTTTAGAACTCCTTTTGCAGCAAACCAATGTCATTTACAAGGATTTTGCATGAACCTAGAAAGAATTCAAACCACAAATGAAATGTCTAGTCTGGTGGTAGTATGATAGATAAGACTTCCCACAAGTTGTCTATACATGGTTCCATCCTCAAATTCATTCCCTTCTTTTGTTGTGAGTTTCAAATTATGTTCCATTGGAGTAGAAACAAGATTTCACTCAGTTATGTCAAACTTGTTCAACAGTTCTCCAATGTACTTCTTCTCGAAGATGAATACGTACTTTGGATTTTGAATCACCTAATGCTCAAATAGTAGTGAAGATGTCCCAAATATGTCATCTTAAATCCTTTCTTCAACTCTTTCTTTATGGATGCAGTGTAGCTTTCATTGTTCCTTGTTATCAAAATTTCATCTACATATACTACAAGATATATAACAGTTTTTCCAACTTCCTTGAAAAACAAATTTGCATCATCAAGATTGAAATGCTTGAAATTCAATTTCAGAACATGCTCAGTTAACTTTCCATACCATGCTGGCAATGCTTGTTTCAATCCTTATAAGGATTTGATGAACTTGTATACCTTATGTTTTTGTCCCTTCACAACAAATCCTTCTGGTTGAGACATGAAAACATTCTATTTCAAGTATCCATTCAAGAAAGCAGTCTTCACATCCATTGAATGAAGTTTCCATCCATTCTATGCTACCATGGAAAATAGAGTACGGATGGTAGCCCNGAATTATCCTAATAATCAACACCTTCATTCTATGCATATCCTTTTTTCCATAAGCCTTTATTTATGTTTGTCAAGTGAGCCATAATTGTTCTTGAATACCCACTTGTTGCATGGCTCCTTTCCTTTCATTATGAGAAGTGGCTTCTTCAAAGGAATTTGGTTCAAGGTCAGTAGATAAATTCAACTCGCAATCATATGAAGCATCTCTGTCATCTACATCACCTAAGTTTGACTTATATTCATTACCTCTATCTTGTCTTGAGAAAATCTATACCTTCTTGTCTTTAAGACCTCATTAGGATGAACACTTTCAAGTGTTTTTGTGAGCCATTTGGGTGGATGTTTCTAAGATGGTCCAAGTTGCTCAACTGATTGAGATGGTATTGAGTTCTCATTAAGCCTCAGCTTTATAATCCACTTGATCACATCATCCAAATGATCTTCAGGTTTTGATGAAGTGGTGGGAACTTCTTCATGTGGGGAAGATGGTGCTTCAAAAGTATATTCCAGAGATTGACCCAAGATAAGGATCCCCCCTTCAAGATGTGGAATCTCATCATCAAATTCATGATATGTATTTGCACAAGTGAATCTATCCAAATGATCAATCTACCTCTCAATAGTTTCATCTTTCTTGGAGGATTCAATAAATAGTATATCTCTGGAAAGGATGAATTTCTTGTTTGTGTCGTCTTAAAGACGATATCCCTTAGTGGTATTTGAGTACCGCAAGAAGATGCACTTTTGACTCCTTGCATCAATCTTGCTTCTTTGCTCCTTATGAATCAAGGCATAATAGGTGGAATCAAAGACCCTTAGATGCCTCACCAAAGGAATGCGACCATACCGCATTTCTTAAGTATTCTTGTTTTGAAGAGCATGAGTTGGAACCTATGTTTGACATAAACCACACATAGAACTGCATCAACCCAAAACATCAATTTGACATTCTTGAAAAAAATCATTGAACGAACCATATTTAGGAGTGTCATGTTCATTTATTTAGCCACATTGTTCTGTCGAGGATTGTATGGAACTATGGTTTGATGTTTGATCCCATGTTAGAAAAGGTAGTTTTAAAATTCAATAATGTATATTCTCTTATATTATCAGTGCGAAGAGAACCAATACAAGATTGAGCTTCATTTTGAATCCATACATGAAAAAATTTTAAAATTTCAAAAGCTTGTGATTTATCTTTCAACAAATACACCCATCACATTCTGGTGTAATCATCAATAATGTCACAATATATCTATTTCCATTTGCAAAAGGAATAGGCATAGGGCCACACAAATCAAAATGAATCAGTTCAAGTTTTCTACATGCTCTCAAAGTGGAGTCATGAAATGGTTGTTTGTTGTGTTTCCAAAGGATACAAGCATCACATTGCTTCAATTTCCTAGGAATAGTAGGCAAACTAGAAACACCATTCTTTCTCAACAAACGAATATTATCATAATTAATATGGACAAATATAGCATGCAACAAAATACTAGATGGCATTATACCTACATCGTGATGAGATAGCTATGCAACATTTTGTGTATGGGAAGATGTCCCTTTCAGCTTCAGTAGTCTTCCATATTCCATTCTGGTCATGACAACCCTGTTGTCATAATCCTTTTGTATTTCAACTTTTCCACTGAATATGAATAGAGTGGCTTTGTTGTCTGATGTGCACAAGGGACACCAAGTTCCTTTACAACTCAAGAAGATAGAGTACATTATGCAGAAGAAAATATGCAAGTTTGGGAAACTTAATCATGATAGTTCCCATTCCTGAAGGTTTGAGATTTGATCTATATACAAAATATGTTATGCCATCTGCATTATCATCGAAGTCTTTAAAGAAGTCTCTTTGAAATGTCATGTGGGAGGTTGCACTTGTGTCAAGAATTCATCCATCTCCCCAAGAAGCAAATGCAGTGTTAAACAATTATTTAGTTACTCATGTATTGCAATGGGAAATAATGTAATGAGTAGGTTCTTTACATTTCGCTATTTCTGAAATTTTACCTCTGACTTCTTTTTTATTCTATGTGTTATTGATATTCATTTTGAGTGTCTTTGCTTCATTTCCATTCTTTCCAAAATGGACATAGTAAAGGTCAAATCTCTCATGGGGATTATGCCAACCCCCCTACCTTTTAGCTACTTCTTTCTATGTCTTCTCTTTCTTCCTTCATGTTGTCCATAAAATGAAGTGTTGCCAAAATTCATGCTTCCAAAATTCATGATGCCAAATGGAGAAGGTGCACCAAGGATTAGTTTCAAAGCGAAGAGCGATGCTCTTCGCAACTCAAATATGTTAATGGCACATCCAGTGACGAGGGATATCAACCAAGAATCATATATCTCCTCCTCAAATCATTGTTCATATTTTTGCTACTCAATTTTGAGACAATTCAACTCGGTGTTGGTCAACTATTTATTGCACGATCCAACATTTTTTTAAGGAGGAGCATCCTTATTATTGACTTTCAAAATATATTATGTCAACAACAATGTTGGGTAACACTGCTAAGAGACATCATAACAGAAATCGTCGGAACGACCATCCTATCCACACACAACATCCTCCTTCCCTTGATGATATCTTTAGAGCCTATCTTTATCAAGAGGCCAATTTATATCCTTCAACATATAGAAAAGAGGCTAGAGTCTATAGCTTGGGAGATAATAAGAATCGAGGGGAAACTACATAGAAATAAAGCTCAGTTATCTACCAAAATAAATGTTTTTGAATCATCAGCTCCATCGAGGAACAATATGCGTCATAGAAGCTACGAGTTTCATAGGGTCATGGCTCATCATGTGTTTTCTTGAGCGAGGATACACTGTTAGAGAAACTATGTGAGACAAGAGTGATCTTAACATCTTCGGTGAATACTCGTGTAGAAGGATCAAAATACCAAATCAATGAGAAAAAGGCATGTGGTGCAATCATCTTGAGGTCAAGGCGTAATGCAAAAAAAATAGGGTTTGAGCAGCATGATACTAGTGCAGTCATTGGTAGTGTGAGAACAGACCTTTGGTAGCGTGAAAACTAGGTTTTCTTAGGTCGAAAAGTATTTCAAGAGAGATTTGGAGGGGGTGCACCAAATTATCTTGTAGACATTCTTGAATATCTTGCTACTGAGGTTTTCGAGTTGGCAAGTAAAGTGGCAAGGGACAACAAGAAAGGGGAGTGTTACAAGAGTGTGAGAATGACGGGTGACACAGTTACACGAATTAAGGTTTTTGAGAGTTGGAAAGTAGAAATGAAGTTGTGGGGAATAACCAAACAGAGTGTAGTATGAGAGACATTTATTCTATGGAAATGAAATGCCTAAGGAAGATAATCGTGGATTTAGACCATTGAAAAGCTAGGCATTGGCAGAAAATGTAACTCTACACACTTGTATATTGCATTATCATGATAGGTTAATAAATTTAATACAAATCATTGTTGGTCTTCCCTAAAGGGTGACTTTTCCTATCACCTACGACTCTTCATATTTACAATACTGTTAGAAGTAATGCAATCACAATGATTACATGTCCAACACAGGAAACTCATGCTAATGGCATTCTTTGACAATTTTAAATAGTTCGCTACAAATATAAAACCAAAGCTTCAAATACCTTATCATAAATTATGTAGCATAAACATATTCTTCACACATACATATGATCAAACCTAATCTAGAGTTGTATAAATCACAAAAATATCCTAGATACAAATTCAGTAGCTCTGTCTTGCTTGCAAATAATTCTTCATGTTAGCATTCAGCTCTAATTTGTACATTATAATATTCATAGTTGTGGAAACTTGAAGGTCAACTATAGAACTCACAAATATTAAAATGCACTTGTTGAAATAGTGCCTAATGTCTTGTTAACTTTTCCTTATTTTGTATCACTTCAAATGTGAAGAGAAATGTAACTAGATTGTTGTCAAGAATATATTAAATTTTCTCTAGCTCTAACTATTGTAAAATTTGGAGCTATGAGTCACTTGTGGTAACAGAAAACACCCACATAAGGGTATGTGGTAATTTCCTTGCTAAGGGTGAGCTTATCATAGGCCTATGCTAGCCTCTTTCTATAAAGCCAAAATCATGAAAAATATTGTAGGGAGAGATTCTTAGTGGATATGAGAGTGCCAAATTTTTGCAAGATAACATGCACATTCGATGCACCTTAATAATAGTATAATCGAGAAGGTTTTAAGTATTCCATCAAGAAAATACCTTAAACTTGATGATTGATTCAGTCGGATGTTGCATTCTAATGGTGAAGCGTTGGGAAAGTTTAATGCATGTTTTCTATTCATTAACAATTGTGAAGGAAATATCAACAATTCAAAAACAATAAATAGGGGGTTGGGTGCAAGCTAATGATGGTCTCTCATGACAACAATAATTTGTTAACTTGGATGGATTATTCGAGTTACTTTTACAATGAATTTGAATATGATGTAAAAAGATAAAATGTAGGAAATTGAATTAGATTTCTGAATATATATTTTATGTTTATAGAATTTTTGTATAACTACGTGAAATATGACTTTTTTCTAATAATGGTGTGTTATTTTTCAAGAAAAATATCATGCATATGTTTTTGTTAGTGTGTGTGTTGAGTACCTGAACAATGGAATTTTGTTCTAGTGTGGAGTATTTTTTCAAAATTTATAATTTTTTTTTTTTTTTTTTTAAATTATGACAGTCATTATATCCTTGAAATTACAAGGCCTTCCATTAGTGCAGGGTATGAGGGTCTTAACATCATCAAACATTTTTTTTTAGAATGCAGATCTCACTTTGTTATAGTGTTGTGTATAATTTATTTTAAAAATGATTAAGTTGATAAAAAGTTATAGAAAAAATAAAAGAGGTGTGTTTTAGGATTCTAATATTTGTCAAGACAAAAATATATTAAAAATAGTAAACAACATTAAATTTTTTTCATGGTCGACTCTATATGTGAGTCTGTAATTCTATGGATAACGGATTTGTGTAGCCTATAGAAAAATAACGTAAAAAATAGAGATAGTGAGAGGTATTCAGAAAAATGGAAGTTGTAATGTATTTGCAGCCCAAACCACCAAGTTTGTCAACCCGAACCTAAATCCCAAGCAACCAACTCAATAAACACGTACACTAAAGTTGTCACTCCCGCTGAAAAAAAAATGAAATGAAAAGAATGTATGCGCACTTTAGGAATGCACACATGTTTTAGGAATGAGCGTTCGTTCCTGGAGCATGCACACATTATCAAGAACACACGTGCATTATTAGGTTTTGGGTATGTGTTATATAATTTGCAAGATTGGTCCCATGTATTTTACGCTAATATGGGAGCCTTGGGGAGTAGGGGGGGCATGGGGACCCCCCTGTTAGAGTGTACATGGGTGATATCCCCCCAAACAAATGGTGGTTCTTTGCGTTGGTTTTTGGCACTGTTTTGGCACATGGTTTCCACCGATGATTTTCTTATTCTTGTTAAGGAATTAGGGTTGTTAACTAATCTGAGTCAATGGATTATGGGTTTGGATTCCTTGAGATCATATATGTATATTGTATTGTAAACAATGAAGATGATGAATAAAATATTAGAGGTGCGACTCTAAACAAGGTTGTTGGTTTTCCCAGTTTGGGTTTCCAGAGTAAAATCTCTGTGTAATGTGAGTGTGATCCATTATATTTTTATGTTTTTATTAAGAATATGTTTGCAATAATTAATTCTACAAGGTTAAAATCTATATTAGGAATGCATGCATGTTATTATGAACATGTGCATGTTCTTACTAACACAACGTCTCTCTCTCTCTCTCTCTCTCTCTCTCT